>CM076578.1:1324269366-1324557450 GCA_034641835.2 Pinus albicaulis
CGGGATCTGCTTTGTAGCAGAATTCCTGCATCACAGTCACAAGACAATTCCCTCATACAACAGAGGGGTTTCCTTCTAGGGAAAAAAACACTAAATTAAACATAAATTCTACCATCAGATCATCTGCCTAATGAAAAACCCAGATTGACTACAAAATTACAATATTTTACAAGGAAAATTTACATCTGTTTTTAGCTTCAGGAGCGTCGCCGCCCCCCCTAGACCCCCCTAGACCCCCCTAGTGACAACTAAACGATGGGCGGCGTTGCCGCCCTGTTAAGAACTGGGGCCCAACGTGGAGATACATCTAAATAAAGAATATAATCAGGCTCCACACCCAACAATATTTCCAGAGTAAATATTGAGACTTCCTCCAAGGAGAGATATTGAATTTACCATTGATATTATACATGGTGTTGATCTAGTTTCCAAGGCACCATATAGAATTAATGTTCTGAACTAATGGAGTTGAAGATTCAATTGCAGGAATTATTGGACAAAAAGTACACAAGACCAATTATATCTCCTTGGGGAGAACTTGTGTTGTTTGTTAAAAAGATAGATGGAACATTGAGATTGTGCATAGATTATAAACAATTGAATAAGATGACTATAAAAAATAAATACCCCCTACCAAGAATATATGACCTTTTTATGAATTTAAAGGACCTTCCATGTTCTCTAAAATTGATCTAAGGTTGTATATCTCAAATCAGGATTAAGGATGGAGAACTACACAAGAAAAATGTTCTCACATGTTATGAGCACTATGAATTTGCAGTACTTCCATTTGGGTTAACTAATGCACCTGCTACATTCATGTGTCTCGTGAACAATGTACTAAGGCCATTCCTAGATAAGTTTTCCATGGTATTTATAGATGATATTCTGGTATAATCAAAGAGTAAGGAATAACATGACCAAAATATGAAGATGGTCCTCCAAAATATAAGAGACAATGAACTATATGCTAAATTTAGCAAGTGTTCATTTTACTAGCAACAAATTCAATATCTAGGACATGTAATATCAGAAGAAGGAATTGTTGTGGATTTTGAGAAAATAAAAGAAAATATGGAGTGGAAAACACCCAAGAATGTGGTAGAAGCTAGATCCTTAATGGGCATCACATGCTATTATAGGAGATTTATATAGGGATTCTCTAAACTTGCTTATCCAATTACTAATATAAAAAATAAGGGAATCAAATTTGAATGGAGTCAAAAGTGTCAATCTAGTTTTGAAAAACTAAAACAACTTTTGACTACAACTCCAATTTTAAAACTAATTGATCCCAATAAGGAATTTATGGTATGTACATATGCAAGTGAGGAAGGCCTAGGTGGATTTTTGATGCAGGATGGTCATGTCATGTGCTATGAATCAAAAAACTGAAAGAACATGAGAAAAACTATGATACTAATTATCTGGAATAGGCAACAATAATTCATGCATTCAAAATGTGGAGACACTATCTAATAGGGAGAAAAATTCAGCTAAGAACATATAATTTTAGTCTCGAGTATCTATTTGATCATCCAAATTTAAATGCCAGACAAGCAAGATGGTTAGCATTTACTAGTGATTATGAGTTTGAGATAACACATATCAAAGGAAAGGAAAATAAAATAGCTTATGCCTTAAGTAGAAAACTTATTCAGATTTGTGCTACATCAACAATCAATTGGTCAATATATTTTAAAGAAAAAGTCAAATAACTGAAAAATATGATTTAGAATATCTGAAAATTAAAGAAAAAGTGCAAAAAAATGATAAAATGGAAGAGAAATAAGATGATTTTTCTGTTGACAACCAATATTTATTGATGTTTAGAGGAAAAATTTACATACCTAATGACATAAATTTGAAATTTTTTGTCCTATATGAGCTTGATAAAAGACCAACAATTAGTCATCCTGATTATAAACAGTTGATCACTGTGTTAAGAAATGATTTTTATTGGCGAAATATGAAAAATTAAACAACTGAATATGTGACAAGGTGTCTTGCATGCCAAAAATTTAAGGCATCTCACCAACACCCTTGTTGGTTTGCTGCAACCACTACCCATTCCAAAGTGGGAATGGGAGACCATTTAAATGGATTTCATCACCCTATTTCCAAAAACAAGGAAACAACATCATTCCATTATGGTTGTGGTTGAAAAACTTAGAAATGTAGCACATTTCGTTTCAGTGAAATGTAGTTTTAAGGCTATAAAAATTTCAAAAAATATGAGGGAAATTTTCAAGCTTCATGGGGTACCTAAGGTTGTGATTTCAAATAGAGATGCAAAGTTTACCTCCAAATTTTGGAAGGGGTTATTTGGAAACATATGAACCAAATTAAACTTCACTACATCTTATCATCCTCAAACTGATGGTTAAATAGAAAGGAAGAATGAGATATTAAAGGGCATGTTAAGGATGTATGTGAAAGCCAAGAAAACTAAATGGGAGAATTGTTTGCATTTAGTTGATTTTGCCTATAACAATGGGTATCAAACCTCTATAAAAATGAGCCCTTCTTTTGAAGTTATGTATGGAACAACATGAATAGTACCATTAATTTGGGATCATCCCGAAGACAAATTGATGTTAGGACCAGACATGTTAAGGGAAATGGAAGAGATAATCAAGCAAGTTAAACAAAAATTAAAAACAGCCCAAGATTGCCATAAAAGATATGTAGGCCTAGAAAGAACTCAAAAGGAATTCAATGTGGGAGACCATGTATAATTGAAGGTCAAACTTAAGAAGAGTACATTCAGACTTGGCAGTTGTGCTAAGTTATCTCCTAGATATTACAGACCCTTTGAATTGTTAGCCAGAGTTGGACCTGTTGCTTATCAACTAACCCTGCTAGACAACATTAAGATTCATGATATATTTCATGTTTCATTACTGAAAAATGTATGTATAGGATCCATCTCATGTGATTGATTCACATGTTGTACATGTGAACCAAAGGAAGAGTTCCTAGCAGAACCACTGCATATTCTAGAATGGAGGCTGGTTGCACTCTGGAATAGAGATGTAGTGCAGTTGAAGGTTCAAGGAAGCCTATCCTTCTATATTTTGAAAATAATTTAGAAATGATTTCCAATAAAAGTGTTGAATGGGACACCAGGATAATGTCAAAGTTAAGTGAGGGAGAGTGTGACATTCCTCAGCTTAATGATTTCAATGTAACTGTTGAAACACAAAACTGTTCCTATTTTGACATCTTTTTCTACCATCTTTTCTTCCTTTTTCGAAAATCCATAACCTCAATCAGTGATAATTGACATATTTTACATCTGAGAAGGCATTTAGGTGATATTTATTTTATATTATAATGTTTCTTATTATTTAGATGGATTTTTGTAATTAGCTACAGAATTCATGCAATTTTGTAGCTAGCCTTTGTTTCTGCAGCCACCGTTACTTTTTGACAGGTTTTGAGAAGAAAATGAAGAAGCGAGTCATATGGGTAAGCTTTGAAATGGTTCACATATGGATCGTATCCTACTTACCTATTCAATTTTTAGAAGGATCATGCCTACACTCATGGTCAAAGATCAATCAAGATAAGGAACGAGATCAGCGGACAAAGATTCTCGATTTGCTCTTATTTAGCAAATTGAGAAAGATCCATGAAGGCTTTTCTTCTGAATAGACTTCTAGTCTTAGCTTTATTTTTCTTTCTATAGGCGAAATTGTCTTAGACAGTTAATTTAAAACCAGGTATAAATAACTGTCCGTTGAAACCGGGATTAAGCTTGATTTTGGTGTTAATATTGTGATACGTTTTTAAACTCTATTTTATTAATGAAGAAGACCAATTCCATAACATTGATGCAAAGATAGCTTAAGTAGATTCACACTCGTTCTGTTGCAGAGGGCCCCTGCATAGAAAGGAGGTTTTTATAGTCATTTCATAGTTTAATTTACTGTCATTTCATAGCTTAATTTCTCGTCATTTTGTAGTTTAGAATTTTCGTTGAATTGTAGTTTATTTCATCGTCATTTCATAGTTTAATTCCATGTCAATTAGTTTCTAAATGTTTTCTGAATCAGTTGTTTACATTTACGCACAGTTGATTGTCAAATGTTATGCTCTCATGAATTATTTCATTACAGTGACTCTGTTAGCTTCCAATTGAAATCATTCTCGCATTTGATTACACAACAACCATAGGATTTAGATTAGACATCTTGCTTTGCGCAATAGATACTCTATCATTCTTTGCTTGTCTTAGTTAAATTTGAATTCAATTAGCACAGTCAGTTCAATTTCATAGTAATAGATTTTATGCTTTCGTTCCATGGAATGTAGAACAAAGTTAGATTAGAGTTATATTTTGATCATTCTTAGATAGACTTAAAACTAGGACAGAGTTAGATTAGAATTATCCTTTGATCATTTCAAATAGATTCAAAATTAGATCAGATGCTTTGTTTTCATAGAATTAATGTTCTCAATTGATAAGGTAGAATATGGTTTTATTTTTGTTATGTTGATAGATAGAACATCATTCAAAGATCAATAGAATTCAATAAGATTTAGAACAAGTGCTTTGTTTAAATGCAGAATCAGTTTAATTAGATGTTTTCCATAGATTTTTTGTCGGCATAGCATAGTTTAACGTAGCTCAGATTTAACCATCCAAAGATTGATTTTTTTCTATACAAATTAGATTAGTTAATTAACATTTCCTTTTCTTCCTTCTTTTAGATTTTATATTTCATTCATTTTATTAAGAGTAATTTGTAAATCAATTTCATTCCTTAGATAAATTTTAGTTCTTAACGTTAGGCATAAAATACAAACCCTAAAAAACAAAATATCAAAATACACAATGAAATAAGAAAGAAGGGCATCTAAGGATATATAGTGCTTCACACTTCATCAGATTACTAACCTCAATCGATAATTTATGATAGCAATTTAAGACATTAAATTGAATAAAAATTTTGGCGTTGTTACGGGGAAGTGTAATAGTGAAGCCTTATTTATTACAACTAAAAAAAATGATATGCGTAGAGAAAGAGACTCTAGGGGTAGATTCATAGCTAGAGGTAAAAGTTTGATTCCAGCAACACCACTCACTCCACCAAGACCGCGAAGTGCCACACCACCGTCTCAAACTCATATTCCATTTATCACAACAAGACATAGACTCCCTGGAGTCTCAAGGTCAGAAATCTAACTAGAAGACTCTCCAACTTCATCTACTAAGGAAGTCTTGGAAGAGTAAGATCCTAGATCTCCAACAGAAGGAGTAACCTTTTTCACCTCTACAGGAGAACATATTCTAGCTCAAGTGTTAGAAATCCCTAGTGAGGAAGAAGAATAAACTTTCTTCAATATCCCATTTATAGAAGAAACAAAAGAAGAAAAAATAACTCTACATTTAGAAGCCTACATTAGTTCTGAGGAATCTACAATGGCCGGAGAAGGAGAAGGAGAAGGAGAAGTTCTGAATGGAGAAGCCTTAAGAATAGCAGGAGGAAGAAGATGTGGTGGACAAGGTAGAGAAAGAGGTGAAGAGAATAGAAGAAGAGAGAATAAGGAGGACTATAACTCTGTTGGATTTCCAATAGTTTATGAGGATACAAATGCCACAATGAAGAATATTTCACCTTCCATCCTTCCTAATTTCCATGGATTAAGGAATCAAGATCCTGAAACATTTTTATTTGAATTTGAGGGTTTATGTAGATCATATGACTACTTATAAGACTCTAAAAAATTGAAGCTATTTTCTACAACACTCAAGGGGGCAGCTTAAAAATGGTTCATGGGCTTGATAGCACAATCTATTAGGACATGGGATGAGATGAAAAGTGCATTTTTACAAAGGTATCTGCATTATTTCACACCTATTAATTGGAAGGATGAAGTATTTAAAATGATGTAAAGGGAGGATGAAAACTTGGAAGACTTAATTGAGAAATTCAATTACAGTATAAAAAGAGCTAAAATGAAAACTTAGATCAAGATACTTTAAAAGCTCTATTGTTGAAAGCCATCAGAGATGAATGGATAGATATTCGTAACATGATGGGAAAGGGAGACATATCTCAACTATCATTACCTGAAATTGTTGAATTATGCATTCATCTTTCGAGAGGAAAATCAAGAATTGGGAAAAATGCAAGAGATCTTATTCTCTTTAGAGTGAATAAATCTACAACTGGAACAATAAGTAGGGTAGAAATAGGAAATATCCTTGATGAATTTAAAACATATATCTTAGGGAGTCTTAGTGAATAAATAGACACCCTGAAATTACAAAACAAGCAGAAAGCTGAAAATTATGCCTTAACTATTTTCTGTCCTAAATGTAGAAAGAAACATGCCTTAAGAGAATTTCCTCTTGATTTAAAATTCATAGAGAACTGTGTTATTTGTGCGGAAAACCATGAAACAAAAAGATGCCCCTCTATGCTAGGTCTTAAGGCTATTTTTCAAGAAGAAGTAGCTCCACGTCCAGTAGAACCTCTTTGTTTTGTCTCTAGAAGACCATGGTAAGGGCCATAAACTCAAGGTTTTAACAATAAAATGTATACTCAACCCCCACCAAACAATTGGAATTCATAATTTCCATGGCATCAACCTTGGTCCCAGCCTCAACCTTGGACACAAGGAATGAAAAATCCTTATGGTAGATATTCTCAATATCACCAATATTCACAATCCCATCCAAACTATCCTCCCCAACATTTTCCACAACATAATCAACAACCCCCATTCCAAAACCATGACCCACAAATTTCATTACCATTTCAACAAAGGAAAAATCAACTACTTACCCAACCATTACCAAGCCCGAACAATAAAAATGCTCAATCTGCTTATAACATAGAAGGACATATTTTTCCAACTTATATGATTACTCCACTAGATCTTAACATTTTCTAACTTGGATCTGGTAGGATATTAAAAAGGAAAAATCCCTTTGTTGTTATTAAGGAAAAAGATGATATTGATGAAAAAATTTCTCTACAACAAAATAAAAACTCTGAAGAAGGGACATCCCTTCAAAAAAATAAAAATTCTCAAAATAAAAAACAAGAAAATCCATTAAACTCAACCCTATCATAGAGCAACCTTCAGTATCTGTTTCTAACCCTTCTTTCCTTGAAAGATTACAAATCGATAGAGGGGTAGAAAAATAAATTATGTTTCCTAACTATGATTTTCTAGATGAATTGAAAAATGTATGTATCGAAATCCCTTTGTTACAGTCCATTTTAGAGATTCCTATCCTAGATAAAACAATAAGAGAGCTGAGCATAAAAAAATCAGGTAGAAAAAAAAAGAAGTAAAAAGGATTCAGTTAGTAGGAAAAATTGCAGACATTATGATGGGAAAAATAGCCATACAAAAATATTTGGATCCAGGAAGTCCAGCTGTAAAAACACACTTCAATGGTATCGATATTCCAAATACATTGATTTATTTAGGCGCAACCATAAACATCATGAGCAAACAAACCATGGAACAACTTAGGCTTCCAAACCTTCAGTATACACCAACATTACTGCAATTAGCAGACAGATCAGTAATCGAGACAAATGGTGTATTAGAAGACATGTATGTGTCCTTAGACTCTTGGGAGTATCAAGTTGAATTCATGATCTTAACTCCCAAGAACAACCTAGGGGGACATCCATTGATATTAGGAAGACCTTGGTTAGCTACAATTGATGCTTTCATTAGTTGTAGATCTGGTGATATGATTATTTCTTATGGTAATTCAACAAATAAATTCACTCTATACCCTCTAGAAAAAACAATTACAGAAATAGAAAATGAAGAATGGATGGATGATGACAATGATATACAACCTCTCTTTACTATTTCTCATATTAGTGAAGAAAGTCAAATTTTAAATTCAATAGAAAATTTTGAAACATCTTCACAATGTGAAGATGATCATAATTTTCAAGAACAATGTAATATTGAATACTTGTCAACCAGATAGATGTATTTATATTCTATGGAATAATTTGGTAACTCTGTAGTTGAAATATTTCCAGGGGAATCTTTAAACATAAACAAAAACTTGGGAAAATTCCAACAAGAAGAGTTAATCAAAACATTGCAAAAACATTCTTTTGCATATGCATGGGAGTACACTGACATGAAGGGAATTAATCATGAGACTTGCATACATCATATATATATTGAGGAAAACTCTAGGCCTATTAGACAAGCTCAAAGAAGGATGAATCCAAATCTTAGGGAAATTGTGACAGAATAATTGCAAAAAATTCTAAATGTAAACTTCATTTATCCAATTTTAGACAGTCAGTGGGTTTCTCCCTTGGTAATTGTCCCTAAAAATAATGGTAAATGAAGTGTATGCATTGATTATTGAGAATTGAATAAGGCTACTCTAAAAGATAATTTCCCATTGCCTTTCATAGATCAAGTTTTGGATACATTAGCAGGGAAGAAATATTTCTCATTCTTGGATGGTTTTAGTGGTTACAATAAAATTCAAGTAGCACCTGAAGACCAAGACAAAACCACATTCACCTGTCCATGGGGAACCTATGCTTACCGAGTACTTCCTTTTGGGTTGTGCAATGCACCTGCAACATTCCAAAGAGCAGTACTAGGAATTTTCTCTGATTTAATACATGATCGTGTGGAAGTGTATATGGATGATTTTACAGTTTATGGAAATTATTTCGAAAAAGCTCTTGAAAATTTGGAAAAAGTTCTTAAAAGATGTAAAGAAGCAAACATTTCACTAAGCCATGAAAAATTCTTTATGATGTTTACTGAAGGAATTGTTCCAGGACATCACATTTCAGGGGATGAAATTAAAGTAGGCTCATCCAAAGTTGAAGTCATCTCCAAATTATCAATTCCAAACTGTCAAAGGATGTTAGAAGTTTTCTTGGTTTTACAGGGTACTATAGAAGATTTATAGAAAAATTCACAAAAATTGCATCTCCACTCTTCAAATTGCTTACCAAATATTGTGAATTTAGTTGGAATCCTGATTGCCAATTGGCATTTGAAACTTTAAAATAAAAAATATCTGAGGCACCCATATTAAGAGGACCAAATTGAAAATACCTTTTCATATTTCAACAGATGCTCCAGAAACAAATCTAGGAGTTGTATTAGGACAAAAATATTTGACCCCCTTTGCCATCTACTACACAAGCAAAAATTTGACTGCTGTCGAGTTAAATTACACTGTTACTAAAAAAGAGTTTCTAGTTGTTGTCCATGCTATTAACAAGTTTTGACACTACATCAATGGCTATGAAACCTTTATTCACACAGATCATTCTGCAAATAGGTATTTAATGAATAAATCTATCACTAATGGCAGAATCACAAGATGGTTATTACTCCTGCAAGAATTTAACATCACCATTCTAGGCCGACCTGGAAAAAAAAACACATTTGTTGACTTCTTGTCTAGAATTCAAAATAACAATAATGATACTCCAGCAGAGGATAATTTTCCTAATGAATATATTTTTGCAATATCTACTAAATCTCCATGGTTTGCAGACATTTCTAACTACTTAGCTATAGGAAAATTACCAGCATACTTGTTTCCTGGAGAAAAGAGAAAAATAATTCAAACAAGTGCATTATATTCATGGGTAAATGATGAATTGTATAAAATAGGTCCAGATCTCATCATCAAGAGATGTGTACGAGGAGATGAAATACCTGAAATTCTGAAGGCATGCCACGATGAACCTTGTGGTGGACACTTTGCTTATAAAATCCTTCATTTAGGATATTGTTGGCCATCCATCTTTAAATATGCCAAGGAGTATGTCAAAATGTGTGAAAGTTTTCAAAGAATGTGGAAACCTGTTCCTACAGATGAAATGCCCTTACAAACTCAGGTACTCATCGAAACCTTTGAAAAATGGGCTTTAGATTTTGTTGGACCAATCAATCCACCATCAAAACAAAAGATGTATATTCTGGTTTTCACTGATTATGTCACTAAATGGGTAGAGGCTAAAGCACTTTCCTTTTCTAATGAAAACGTTGTAGTTTCATTTCTCTTTGAGGATATTTTCACTCGTTTTAGTGTCCCAAGGGAAATTGTGACAGATCAGGGATCTCAGTTTACATCCATGATGGTGCAAAATATTGTGGAGGAATATAAGATCAAACATAGAAAGTATACTCCATATCATCCATAGGAAAATGGACAAGTGGAGTCCACCAATAAAGTGATCGAATAAATCTTCACACAGACTGTACATCTACATAGGAAGGATTGGGTAGAAAGGCTTCCTAAAGCCTTATGGGCCTACCGAACTACATGGAGGAATACAATAGGACATACTCCCTATGAACTTGTTTATGGGGAGCAAGTCTTGTTTCCAATATAATTCGAGATCAAAACCTTCAAGACAACAGTCAGATTGGGACTTGATTTATTAGAAGCCCAAAAACACAGAATGGAGAAACTCAATGAGCTTGATGAGATCAGGTAACATGCAGTTCAAAAGACCAGCCTAGTTCAACAACAAAGGTCCATATGGCATGATAAATACATAAGAGAAAGAAAATTTCAAGGAGGAGATTGGGCACTTTTGTTCGATTCAAAGTTCAAATACTTCCAAGGAAAATTTCAGACTCATTGGCTTGGGCCTTATGAGATCGAAAAAGTCTTTGACAATGGGGCAGTTAGGATAAGGACAATTGATGAAGAAAAGGTACCTCTTCTTGTGAATGGACATCAACTAAAGGTCTATCATAAACCAATTACAAAGGAGGAATTTATCAAAAAATTTCAAGACAATGTTGATATGAAGTTGGTGAAGAAGAATCCTTCTTCTTCCCCAACTTAGTCTTCTTTTTACTTTTCACACACACACACACACACACACACACACACAGAGATATATATATATATATATATATATATAATTCAAAAAAAAAAATTGTATAAGTATGAAAACCAATCAATGATTGGCATCCTTATACAGAAAATACAAGGTGAAAATCAGAGTTGATCTCTGACATCTTATATTTTCTCCCATTCTAAAAGTCCCAAATTCTTTGTTCCCTTTCTTTTTCAAAAGAAATAAAAGATTAGCTATAAAATTTCTACATTTCTGCAGCTTTCATAATAATATGCAATTGTCATCACATTTTGCAACTTTGTTACACTTTTGCAGCCTATTGAAGCAGGACATACTGAACATAAGCAACTGAAGACTCCATTGAAGGTCATGCTGAAAAGACACCTAAGGAATCAAGATCGAAAGAAGATAAAAAAATATTAGTTCCAAGGTATGTTACACAATTTGTTTAGATAATAAGGTTAAAAAACATTAGTGTATATAATTTAGATGATCATATGTTGCCACCTCAAATTGTCATCATTAAAACTGATTGTACTCAGTTCACACCACAAATCCAAAATTTTCCACTTCATCCGTATCATATCCCATAATGATCAAGACCGATTTGATCCATTAATGATTAACGGTCATATCTCATTCCGTAACCCGCTTACTCGCGTTCCTAAACCCTTTCCCAAATATCTATTTTACCTACACGTCTCTATAATCTCCTTTCGACATTTTTAACTCAAAGCCAAAGCCTCAATCCACCTGATCAAAGAGGAAATTTTTTGAAGGCGAAAACTTCTTACAACAGATACATGGGTTTAATAGTAAGAACCAAGCCCGTGGGAGAAAATTCACGGAAGGTTATCCACAGATGAAGGACATGCTTCAGAAGGTACGATGGCAATAGTTCATAGAAAAGTTCGATGGGTTCCACAAATAGGTCACCGAATTCTTCGCAAGAGCCTTCAACATGAAAGAGGTTGTTGAGATTCAACAAGATGATGAAGCTTAGTGAAAATCAGTCACCTTCACTAAGTGGGCCCGCAGGCTATTTTTAGGCACAAGTATATTTTTAGACTATGTCTATTTTTAGACATGGTGATCATATTTTAGAAGTTGCATGATGCTATTTGTGGATGGTTGGTCAAGTTGTAAAAATAGATGAAATTCTATTTTTTAGAAGATTGGGCGAAGTCTATTTATAGATCGTCGATCTAAAAGTAGATGTGTCGATTATTATTAGCCCTTAATAATAATCAGACTCTAAATATCAACTTATTCTCTTAGAGCACTTTATTTCAGTATACATATTTGGAAAATCAGTGGGCTAAAGGAATTATGCAATTCCTACGGTTTACTGGTGATTCATGCATGGAGGACTCAGTTAGAACTAAAGTGGAAAAGTTATGACAGATTTGGAAGAGTAGTTACAGGAGTTGTTATTCAGTTTAACTCAGTTAATGGAGTTAAACTCAGTTGAGCTAGTTGTATCTAGTCTAATTGAATGATACACTAGTGAGAGTGGAGTGAATTGATTAGTTAATTAATTCACAAATAATAACTCACTAATCAACTGAACAAATACAACAGTTAACTACAGTGCATGTCAGTTCCAGTGGAGACCCAGTGGAGAGGTAGGTGAAAGGGTGAGATGGACTATCCGTTGTGACTATAGTGATGCATTGATTACATCACACACACATTGGAGTTTCCAATGAGGATTGCGCAGTCAAGGCAATGCCATTTCGAATTCATTTAGGGGTCTTCTTCAGCAGGGATTGCGCAGTGGAGGCAGGCTATCAGGTGGCAAGAAATCAGTGCATGGATTTGCAGATTTCTTCATGTTAGTGTGTGACGATTGTATTGTACTGAGAGCTTGATGTACTAAGCTTTGTATGAGATTGTTACATGATATTCATGATACATAATATATGATAGTTGGGGTTTTTAGCTGCAGGCTTTCTCGTTAAAAAACTGTGTTATGTGCGATTGTTTTTATTGCTTCATGTGTTTGCAATTGAGTTTTAAATTTACGCAAAAGATTAACAGTGGAAGGATTCTGTATTTAGCAAGAAGATAAATATTGTTAGATCAAGAGAATATGGATATATACATGCATATTTTATATAATTTATACATGGTATCAGAGGAGTGTTAATTCTTGAAGATTGCAATTGTGAATAATTGCTGAGTTTGTGCTGGTGGAAAATTCGAATTTGTTGCATAAATTTCTTGGTGCGATAGTTGGGTATGCATTGAAATGCCTTTCAATGGGTTGCGATTGGAGTATGCCCTTGAGGGAAGCTCTAATTACATAGCCTGGAAGGATAGGATGGAGGCAGTGCTGGAAGATAATTGACTGAAGGAGTTCATCGATAGCGATGTTCCTAAGCGTGGTTCTAGCGATGCTGCATTACTTGACGCATGGAAAAATAAGGTAGCAAAGACGAGAATAATTTTGTTGGAAGGTGTAAAGGACCATATTGTGTCAAGCCTTCTTGGGAAAGCCACTCCATTTGCAATGTGGAAGGCTTTGACAGATTTGTTCCAAAGCAACAGTGACCATAGGAAGTTGGCGTTAAAAGATAAGCTCAGAAAAATAAAAATGGAGAAGGGCGAAAGTATTCCAAAATATCTCACGAAGTTTGTCCAATGTAGGGATGAACTGGGAAGTGTGGGGATTACTGTTGATGATGATGACTTGGTGAGCTTGGCTCTCCTTGGGCTTCCGAAGAGTTGGCATAGCTACGAAGACTTTGTCAATGGGCGGGAGAAACTGTCGGGTTGGGAGCAACTTTGGTCGGATCTTGTGCAGGAGGAGATAAGACGAAGTACCAGGGATGGTTTTTCATCGAAGAATGAAGACTAAGAGAATTGCGCTTTGGCTACCAAAGCAAGGAAAGGGAAGGGGAAGAAATTCCCTCCAAAATCAGAGGCTAAAGGCAAGAAGTAGGATTTGTCCAAGGTGAAGTGTTTTCACTGTCACAAACATGGGCATTTCGCCACTAACTTCCCACAGAAGAAGAAGAACAAGAAGGCTACTGGAGCTGTAGCGGGTGAAGCCTTAGCCTCACAATTTGAACTTGATTTCTCTTTGATCGCATGTTTGGTTTCAAGCGTTATGGGATCAGTGTGGTATCTTGATAGTGGTGCGTCTTTCCATATGACGGGAGACAAGGAGTTGTTTAGTGACTTGGAGGAGAAGGATCTCCAAATGCATATAGAGATGGGCGACGATGGTCGATACAGTGTGACCAACATTGGGACCATTACCTTTGAGAGGGATTCAGGTAATCCATTTCTGTTGAAAGATGTTATGCATGTTCCAGGTCTGAAGAAGAACTTGGTCTCAGTCGCAATGTTGGAAGACAAAGGTTATGAAGTTGTTTTCAGTGAGGGAAAAGCTTTCTTGTGACATAAAACAACGGGTCAAACCAAGAGGATAGGGTTTCTAGTTAAAAATCTCTACAAGTTGGAGGTATATGGTTGCGTTGCAATGATGGGCAAAGTAGAAGAAGTGGTGAGATGGGATGAGGGAGAATTATGGCACAGGAAATTGGGCTATCTTCACCATGGCGCCTTGAAGATTTTGCAGCAGATTTCTATTGGACTTCCCAAGGGTACTCTTGCGCAGTCCGATCAGTGCAAGGGATGTACTATGGGTAAGTTTGTGAAGACCGCCTTTCATGAGAAGGAGCACTGTGCTTCAATGATCCTTGAGAGAATTCACACAGACGTGTGTGGACCTTTCTTGGTTGCTTCAACAACAAAACACAGGTATTATGTTATTTTTGTTGATGACTATTCTCGTATATGCTGGATCTTCTTCATGTAGAAGAAGAGCGAAACATTCTCAAAGTTCTGTGAGTTTAAAGCATTGGTGGAGAATATGTCAGGGAAGCAAGTGAAGGCTCTGCGGAGCGATAATGGTGGTGAATATATCTCGAGCGAATTCAAAGACTTCTGTAGCAAAGACTGAATTCGAAGAGAACTCATAGTGCCTCATAACCCACAACAGAATGGGGTCATGGAGAGGAAGAACAGAACGATCGTGGGTGTTGCACGAGCTATGCTGCATGACCAGGGCCTACCAATGCACTTGTGGGTGGAAGCATGCAACACTGGTTTATGTGTAAAACCGTTGTCCTCATAGAGTACTTGGCATGAGTACACATGAAGAAGCTTTTACTGGTAAGAAGCCTGATATTTCTCATTTGAAGCTTTTTGGTTCATCTGTTTACATTCATGGGACAAAGGACACCAGGAAGAAGCTAGAGTCGACTGCAGAAGTTGGGATATTTGTGGGGTACATAGAAACACCCCATAATTATCGTGTGTATTTTCCAGACAGTCAGATGACTGTGGTGCGACGGGATATAAAATTCAATGAGGTGAAAGTCATGAAGTTGTCGCTTGAGAGGGAGCTACACTTGCATGCAGAGGAGGAGCTACTTGTTCCCAAAGATGAGCCTATAGATGTGGATCAGCCACAAGAGGAGATTCATGGAGTGGAGGAGTCCACTCATGCAGAACCAAACATCAGAACAGGCAGAAAGCGTACCACAGAAGCTGAGAGACTGAAGCTTGATGCAACACAGAATGTGGGAGTCCCTACATCACAATGCAGACAGAGACAGTCACTTGACCGTTTTACTAGATACATGGCTCTTATGAGAAATTGTATCGTGACAGAGCTATATTCTTTTGAAGAAGCAGTGCAGGAGCCCACATGGGTAGATGCCATGGTGGAAGAGTATGACTCCATTGTCAAAAACAGTGCTTGAGAGATTGTTCCAAGGTCGACGGGTAAATTAGTTGTAGGATCAATATGGATCTACAAGGTAAAGCAAGTTGCTGATGGGAGTCTCGAGAAGTATAGGGCAAGATTTGTTTCCCGGGGCTTCTCACAGATTGAGGGGATTGATTATGAAGAAACCTTTGCACCTATCGCACGATATTATTCCATAAGGACCATCCTTGCTCTCTCAGCACAAATGGGTTGGCAGATTCATCAGATGGATGTGAAGACTGCGTTCCTTAATGGGATCATTGAGGAAGAGGTGTACATTGAGTAGCCTGAAGGATTTGAGATCTTCAGTAGTGAGTCGCATGTGTGTAGACTCAAAAGAGCGTTGTATGGGCTGAAGCAAGCACCACGTGCTTGGTACACACAGATCGACAACTATTTCACCAGACTTGGTTTCACCAAGAGTGAGGCGGATGCAAACCTGTATCAAATTTTGGTGGAGGGTAAGCTTTTAATCATTGTTCTTTATGTTGATGATTTAATACTAACGGGTGATGAGCAATTGATACACTCATGCAAGGCAGATCTTGCAAAGGAGTTTGAGATGAAGGATTTGGGCCTCCTTCATTATTTCCTTGGATTGGAAATTTGGCAGCGAGAAGGTGAACTATTTGTGTCTCAAGGAAAGTATGCCCGGGAGATACTGGATAAGTTTCACATGCAAGGCTGCAAGCCTATTGATAGTCCTCTTCCAGGAAATTGGAGGAAAGAGGATGCTACATCGACAGAGGTAGTGGATGCCACTTTTTATCGACAGTTGGTGGGTTCACTCATGAATTTAGTTAATACATGACCGGACATATGCTATGCGGTGAACCAGCTTTCACAAGCGATGGTTAAGCCTACCAAGCTCTTTTGGAAGGCAAGCAAGCATGTCTTGAGGTATCTCAGGGGCACAATTGAGTATGGCTTATGGTATAGACATATGGATGAGGTGAAGTTGCATGGCTTCACGGATGTAGATTGGGCAGGCAGCCCAACGGATATAAAGAGCACATCAGGAGGGGTTTTTAGTATCAGATCTACAACAGTTTCTTGGTACAGCAGGAAACAAAGATCCGTGGCACTCAGTTCAGCGGAAGCAGAATACATGGCAGCAAGTCAAGATGCATGTGAGGCTATATGGATGAGGAAGATCCTGGTCGGTTTATTCGGTTCACATTTAGATCCTACAGTGATACATTGTGATAATCAGAGTTGCATTAAACTCTTGATTAATCCTGTGTTTCACTATAGATCTAAACATATTGATATCCGGTATCATCATATCAGAGATTGTGTGCAGCGGAAGATCATGTTGCTTCAGTACATTCCTACGGAAGATCAGGATGTAGATATTCGGACGAAAGCACTCACCAGTAGCAAATTCGAATACCATAGAGGCAGGATCGAGGTGAAGGATAATCCCTATCTTGTTGAGAGGGAGTGTTGAGATTCAACAAGATGATGAAGCTTAGTGAAAATCAATCACCTTCACTAAGTGGGCCCGCAGGCTATTTTTAGGTGCAAGTCTATTTTTAGACATGGTGATCATATTTCAGAAGTTGCAGGATGCTATTTATGGATGGTTGGTCAAGTTGGAAAAATAGATGAAATTCTATTTTTAGAAGATTGGGCGAAGTCTATTTATAGATCTTCGATCTAAAAATAGATGTGTCGATTATTATTAGCCATTAATAATAATCAGACTCTAAATACAGATTTGGAAAATCAGTGGGCTGAAGGAATTACACAATTCCTAGGGTTTACTGGTGGTTCATGCATGGAGGACTCAGTTAGAACTGAAGTGGAAAAGTTATGACAGAGTTGGAAGAGTAGTTACAGGAGTTGTTATTCAGTTTAACTCAGTTAATGGAGTTAAACTTAGTTGAGCTAGTTGTATCTAGTCTAACTGAACGATACACTAGTGAGAGTGGAGTGAATTAATTAGTTAATTAATTCACAAATAATAACTCATTAATTAACTGAACAATACAGCAGTTAACTACAGTGCATGTCAGTTCTAGTGGAGACCCAGTGGAGAGATAGGTGAAAGGGCAAGATGGACTATCGGTTGTGACTATAGTGATGCATTGATTGCACCACACACACATTGGAGTTGCCAATGAGGATTAACGCGGAGTCAAGGCAAGGCCAATTCGAATTCATTCAGGGGTCTTCTTCAACAGGGATTGCGCAGTGGAGGCAGGCTATCAGGTGGCAAGAAATCAGTGCATGGATTTGTAGATTTCTTCATGTTAGTGTGTGACGATTGTATTGTACTGAGAGCTTGATGTACTAAGCTTTGTATGAGATTGTTACATGATCTCCATGATACATAATATATGATAGTTGGGGTTTTTAGCTTGAAGCTTTCCCGTTAAACAACTATGTTATGTGCGATTGTTTTTATTGCTTCATGTGTTTGCAATTGAGTTTTAAATTTCCGCAAAAGATTAACAATGGAAGGATTTTGTGTTTAGCAAGAAGATAAATATTGTTAGATCAGGAGAATTTGGATATATACATGCATATGTTATATAATTTCTCCAGAGGTCGAAATTGGGGACATAAAGTTTTCAGTGTCAGAGTCCTTCATAGCAGAAACCACAAAAATTCTGAAAACCGGTGAAATATGGTTCAAGGACATGGAAATTCATGGAGAAGAATGGAAGATTTTTATGAAAAATGCAGGTATGGACACTACTATTTTTAAGATGGGAATTCTCAGTAGGAAACTTAAAAGCAAATGGAGGAACATGCTGTTAATTATTCAAAAAATTGTTACTTGCGAGAGTAGATTTGGTTATATGTTTGTCTACCATGCCAGACTGTTAATGAATTTCCTAGAGGACAGAGAAATAAACCTACCATACTTCATATTGAACAACTTAAAGAAAATGTTAGGAAATGTGTAGAAAAGAATCCAATCCATATACAATATCATGTATCATCATGGACTGATAAATATACTCGTTGAATTTCATTTAAAGAGTATAGGAGACTCCTGAGAAAGTTTCCTAATTAGGAATCATTTTCAAGAAGAAGCACAAGAACAACCTAAAGATGATAAGACCAAAAGAAGGAGGATAAAGGTTGATACTTGCATTGAAGACAAATCCTCACTTCAACCATAACAACAAGAAGAAGAATTCACCATTGCATAATTACCGAAGGCTAAGAAACAGAGTGGTTACAAAAAGAGAGATAATGTAAAGGAAAAGGGAAAAGTTATAAAATAAAAAATCTTAAGCCCTCCATAGTCAAGGAGAAGTTCTAGAATTTGTAAACCTTTAAAGAAAACATCTCCACAAGAAGCAGAGTCTGTTGATTTAGATGAAGAGCCCCAAGTACCATCGCCTATTACTGCCTCTCCTATACACAATCCAAGTAGAAGGACCCCAGAAATTGAACCGACAGAGTAAGAGATTTATGACTACATTGAGTCATTAGAAAAGAGACATGCGGAGGAGAAGTCAAATGTTGAAGAGCAACCTACCAGTCCACAAGAACCTCTAGTGAACACTTTGAAGCAAGAAATATATGAACTAGAGATATTGAACATGCACATCAAGCAAGAAAATTAATATTTGAAGGAAAAAAACCACTTAGAAAAGGTCATCAGTGACAATACTATTCTACATTTGGGGATATGGTATAAAAAGAACAAGAAACTAAAGAAAAGGAATGGCTACCTGAACAGAAAATTCATCAGTTAAAAGTACAAACTCCTAATGAAGAAACCAAGAATAGAAATCACCTCAAAGAAAGGAAAGAAGAGGAATTTGGATGCACTGGCAGAGGTATCAGAACAAATGCAATAAAAGGTGAAGGCTCACAATTTTGGAAATTGCAGGAGGACATGTAGTGTTCTTTAAGTGGGGGTATGTTGAACCTCAAAATTGTTCCTATTTTGACATCTTTTTGCACCATATTTTCTTCCTTTTTTTTCGCAAATACATAAACTCAATAAGTGATAATTGACATATTTTACATCTGAGAAGGCATTTAGATGATCTCTATTTTATATTGTAACGTTTCTTATTATTTAGATGAATTTTTGTAATTAGCTACAGAATTCGTGCAATTTTGTAGCTAACCTTTGTTTCTTTAGCCACCATTATTGTTTGATAGGTTTCAAGAAGAAAATGAAGAAGCGAGTCATATGGGTAAGCTTTTGAAATTGTCCACATATGGATCGTATCCTACTTACCTATTCAATTTGAGAAGGATCATGCCTACACTCGCAGTCAAAGATCAATCAAGAGAAGGAACGAGATCAACAGACGAATATTCTCGATTTGCTCTTACGTATCAAATCGAGAAAGAGCCATGAAGACTTTGCTTCTGAATAGACTTCTAGTCTTAGCTTTATTTTTCTTTCTATAGGAGAAATTGTCTCAGACGGTTAATTTAAAACATTGTATAAATACTGGTCTGTTGAAACCGAGATTAAGCTTGATTTTGGTGATAATACTGTGATACGTTTTTAAACTCTGTTTTATTAATGAAGAAGACCAGTTCCATACCATTGATGTGCATATAGCTTAAGTAGACTCACACTTTTCTGTTGCAGAGGGCCCTTGCATAGAAATGAGGTTTTTATAGTCATTTCGTAGTTTAATTTACTATCATTTCATTGCTTAATTTATCGTCATTTTGTAGTTTAGAATTATCGTTGATTTTTAGTTTAATTCCTCGTCATTTCATAGTTTAATTCCATGTCAATTAGTTTCTAAAAGTTTTCTGAATCATTTTTTTACATTTACGCATAGTTGATTGTTAAATCTTATGCTCTCATGAATTATTTCATTACCGTGACTCTGTCAGCTTCCAATTGAAATCATTCTCACATTTGATTACACAACAACCATATGATTTAGATTATACATCTTGTTTTGCGCAATAGATACTCTATCATTCTTTACTTTCCTTAGTTAAATTTGAAATCAATTAGCACAAGCAGTTCAATTTCATAGTAATAGATTTTATGCTTTCGTTCCACGGAATGCAGAACATAGTTATATTAGAGTTATATTTTAATCATTCTTAGATAGACTTAAAAGTAGGACAGATTTAGATTAGAATTATCCTTTGATCATTTCAGATAGATTCAAAATTAGATCATATGCTTTTTTTTCATAGAATTAATGTTCTCAATTGATAAGGTAGAATATGGTTTTATTTTTGTTATGTTGATAGATATAACATCATTCAGAGATCAATGAAATTCAATAATATTTAGAACAAGTGCTTTGTTTAAATGCAAAATCATTTAATTAGATGTTTTCCATAGATTTTTTGTCGGCATAACATAGTTTAACATAACTCATATTTAACCATCTAAAGATTTATTTATTTTTATACAAATTAGATTAGTTAATTAACATTTCCTTTTCTTTCTTCTTTTAGATTTTGTCAGACCAGGAGGTAACTCCGCAAAACTCAATATGAATTAGATGGAGATTGTGTGTGTACTTATACATGGAGGTGAGGCTATTGGGATTCACTTCCCAATGTCTCTTGGCCTTCCTTATTTACTAAATTACAATAATATACAATCTCACCCAATCCCTTAGGATTAGGTGTCAGCATTCCCCCCTTTAATTTGAAGGGATGTTGGTGAGTCCAAGCATCGTTCTAAACTTTTCAAACTTTTCTCTTCTAAGCGCTTTGGTGAAGATATCCGCGGTCTGCTCATTTGTGGAACAATGACGTAGATGGATAGTTTTGGCCTCAACATGATGTCGAATCAGATGTTATTTTGTATTGATGTGCTTTGTTCGATCATGGAACTTCGAGTTCTTGGCCAACTTTATTGCAAAAGTGTTTTCTATCATGAGTGGTGTTGAATGCATTTGTTTCATCCGCAAATCTTCTAGGATTTTTCTGAGCCACATAATTTCCTTTGTTACTTCAGCTGCTGCCACATATTCTGCCTCGGTTGTGGAATATGCTGGAACTAATTTTTTGCGTGATCTCCATGAGACAGCTCCTGATCCAAGACTCATGATATAACCCAAAGAAGACACCCCAGTTTCCTTGTCCCCATCAAAGTCTGAATCAGAGTATCCGATAAAGCTGAAATTGCCTACCTGTGTATATTTGAGTCCAAAGTCTTGAGTCCCCTTCAAGTACTTTAGAACTCATTTTGCAGCATACCAATGTCCTTCACATGATTTTTGCATAAACCTGGAGAGGATTCCAACAACAAATGAGATGTCTGGTCTGGTGGTAGTCTGTTATGAAACTAGCTTCAAAAATAGAAGAAAAGATATATCAATGCCTTAGAAATAAGCCACTTAGAGTGGGCAACCTCCATTACATTACATGAATTAACAATTCTTGTATGATCCAAATGACAAAACCTTCTTCCTATATATAGGAGTCCATGGGGCCACAATGTAATCCTAGTGGGGCCATAATGTAATCCTAGCCGACATAACAATAATAATGTAAGGGCACAATAATAACAATATGGGAGTTACAGGGGTACAACAATAACAATAAGGGGGTCTAAACTAACATAATAAGGGATAACACTAGTAATATAGGGACCTAACATGCCCCTCTCCTTCAAACAAGTGTTGTCCTCAATGCTTGATTATTTCTTGATGCTTCTGTATAAAAATCTCATCCTCCCATGTGGAATCTTCTACAGGAAAGTTCTTCCACTTGCTGAGATAATATGAAGTTGATTGTACTTGTCGAGTTCTTGTTTATGTGACTGCTTTAGAACTTATTTCGATGTGATGTTGATCTTCTGGTTGTTTTATTTGATTTTGCACCAAAGTTAGGTTATCCTTTGAGAGTTGGAGAACTTGTTGTTGATGCTCGATGTGATATTCCACTACTTTATCATCCATAATAAATTTTATTTGATCCTTCAAACAATCCAACTTAGCCTCCATTTCTGCTTTTAAACCATCTATGTCATCTTCGGTTGGTCTTCATAAGATCGAAATTTGTTGCACTTGGTACCTTAATTTTGATATCTCATACTGCAATTCTTCCTCTTCATGCGTTATGGTATAGCTTTCTGAGGGCTTAATGGGTATGGAATTATTTTTTGGAGGCATTATAGAACCCATTACTAATAAAAATTCTTCAATATGCCCTTGGAACCACTTCAAACTGCTTTTTCAAACAAATGTTATGCAATTTTAAAAAACAAGTACACACCTTTTTCTTTCTTTTGAGTATCTATATATTGAAACTGAATTCTCTTAGTGATTTAAGATCTTCAATATCTGAAATTTCGCCCTGAATTATCCCTCTAAATCTTCTTTCGAATTCCATAGGTCTGACCTAATTTGGATTCTTCAAGACAAAGTTATGCCCAATCTCTCACGGTGACCTAATTATGGACTGGTTCAGTAGAGTGAACTTGTAAGACTTGCCACATGTCATTGTTTCCTCCTTCGGCTCTAAAATTGATATGCTGAAACCTAAAGTTCATGTACTTGTGGCCATGTTTTACAGAATCCCAATCCGACGCTCAGAGAGAGAGTTATGTCGTTTTTCCCATGGTCACCTCTTTGAGATGAAATTTAGGAGCCTGAAACAATCCTATATTCCACAGATCATATCTCAAAATATATTGCGAACCAAGATATGAAATTTGTATACAAGGTTCCTCAGGATTTTGAATTTTCTCTATGAAAATTTCAGCTTCTGAAACCTCGTAGAAAAAAAGTTATAGTGAAAATTTCGTGATGACCTGTTTAGGTTAAATTCAGGAGCCTGCAAAAATATCTAACTTACATAGATCATATCTCCAAAAATATTGCGAAACAAGCTTTGAAATTTTGCGACGATGTTCCACAGGATTTCAGCTTCACACTCTAAAAATTTCAGCTTCTTAAACTTCGTAGAAAATTTTTTATAGTGAAAATTCCACGATTACCTGTTTGGAGCAGCGAAACCCTAGAATCCAAAGCTCTGATACCAAATGTTACGAAACCAGCTCAGAAAATAGAGGAAAAGAGATATCAACGCCTTAGAAATAAGCCACTTCGAGGGGACAACCTCCAATACATTACATGAATGAACAATTCTTGGATTATCCAAATGAAAAAACCTCCTTTCTATATATAGGAGGCCATGGGGCCAAAATGTAATCCTAGTGGGGCCACAATGTAATCCTAGCCGACCTAACAATAATAATGTAAGAGCACAATAATAACAATATGGGGGTTACAGGGGTACAACAATAACAATAAGGGGGTCTACACTAACATAATAAGGGACTACACTAGTAATATAGGGACCTAACATAGTCAGGTAGATAAGACTTCCTACAAGCTATCTATACTTCGTTGCATCCTCGAATTCCTTCCCTTCAATGGATATGAGCTTCAAGTTTTGTTCCATTGGAGTGGTTAAGGGATTGCATTCGTCCATGCCAAACTTGTTCAAAAGATCTCCAATGTACTTCTTTTGAGAAAGAAATATAAATTTAGGATGTTGAGTTACTTCAATACCCAGATAGTAATGAATCTAACCCAAATCAGTCATTTCAAAACCTTTCTTCAATTATTTATTTATGGATGCAATATAACTCTCATTGTTCCTTGTAATCAAAATATTATCTACATACACCACAAGATATACAATTTTTTTTCCAACTTTCTTAAGAAACAAAGTTGCATCATCGAGATCAAAATGTTTGAAGTCAAGTTTCAGAAGATGCCCGGTGAATTTCTCATACCAGGCTCGTGGTGCTTGCCGCAGGCCATACAAGGATTTTATAAGCTTGCATAATTTTTGTTCTTGGCCCTTCACAACAAATCCTTCTGGCTGGGACATAAAAACTTTCTCCTTTAGATGTCCATTCAAAAAGGCGGTTTTTACATCCATCTGATGGAATTTCCATCCCTTCTGAGCTGCTAGGGAAAAGAGTGTCCGGATGGTGGCCTATTTTGTTGTGGGAGCAAAAGTTTCTTCATAATAGACCCCTTCTTTCTGTGAAAAATTTTTTTCCCCAAGCCTGGCTTTGTTCTTGTCAAGTGAGCCATCTGCTTTGTACTTGTTCTTGTATACCCACTTACAACCAATTGGTTTGGTTCCCAAAGGAGGATCAACCAGCTTCCAAGTGCCATTCTTTATCAAGGCATCATACTCCTTTTGCATCGCTTCATTCCATTCATCATGAGAAGTGACTTCTTTGAAGGAAGTTGGTTCATGATCTATAGACAAACTCAATTCAAAGTTATAAGCAATATCCATATCAACAAGTGAATCAGAATCATCTACATCACCTTCATTTTGTCTAGTGGAACTTCTTGTTCCTGTCTTTCCAACCTCATCAGGACGAACGATTTCTAGTGTCTTTGTTAGCCATTTGGGGGGACCTTTATGAGATGGCCTAGGATGCTCATTTGACTGAGTTGGAATTGAATCAAGATTCAATCTCTCAATTCTGTCAATCACATCGTTCAAGGTGTCATTCGTGGTTGGTTCTTCATGTGGGGGAGAGAGTTCTTTGGGAAATGATTCCACAGATTGATTCAGTATAGGAATCCCCCCTTCAAGATGTGGAATATGATTATCAAATTCTTGAAAATACTTTGCATGTGTGAATCTATCCAGGTTAGCAAGTTTCCGCTCAACAACATTGTCATTCTTGGAAGATTCAAGGAATATGACATCTCTTGCTATTACAAACTTCTTATTGACTTCATCATAGAGACGATATCCTTTGGAGGTATTGGAATACCCCAAGAAGATACATTTTTGACTTCTAGCACCAAGTTTATTCCTTTGTACCTTGGGTATCAAAGCATAACAAGCGGAACCAAATATCTTGAAATGCTTTATCGAAGGAATGTGGCCATGCCACATTTCATAAGGAGTTTTGTTTCTGATTGAATTTGAAGGACACCTATTCTTTATGTATACATCACATTGAATTGCATCAGCCCAAAACATCAATTTTACATTTTTAAAAAACATCATGGAGCGAACCATATTTAAAATTGTCCTGTTCATTCTTTCAGCTACACCGTTATGTTGGGGATTATAGGGCATAGTTGTTTGATGTTTGATCCCATGTTGACGAAGATAATTTTCAAATTCGTTTGAACTGTATTATTTTCCATTATCATTACGCAAAGAGCCAATATGAGTTTGTGCATAATTTTCAATCCATGCATGAAAATTCTTGAATGTTTGAAAAGCATCAGATTTGTTCTTCAATAAGTAAACCCAACACATTCTGGTGTAATCATCAATAAATGCCATCATATATTTATTTCCATTTGCAGAAACAACACGCATAGGGCCACATAAATCTGAATGAATAAGCTCAAGTTTTCTATGTGCTCTGGAATGTGAATCATGAAATGGATGTTTTCTATGCTTTCCTAAAATACAAGCATCACATTGCTTAAGTTTCCTAGGAATTGTAAGCAGTCCATTAACACAGTTTTTCTTCAAAAATAGAAGGTTGTCATAGTTTCACTGTCCAAATCTAGCATGCCATAAAAGACTTGATGGGAATGTACTTTCATCATGATGTGAACTGAATGCAAAGTTTTGTGCATGAGCAGAGGAACCTTGCAGCTTCAAGAGTCTTCCTTCTTCTATTCCCTCCATGACAAGTGAGCGATCTGATACTTTTCTGACCTCAACCTTGCCATCAAACATGTGAATGGAGTTTCCTTGCTGGAAGATGTGGACCAAGGACAAAAAATTTCTCCTCAACTCAGGGAGGTATAGAACCTCATGTAGAAGATGATCTGGAAGACCAGGAAACTTAAGCCTGATTGTGCCAAGCCCTGATGGCTTGAGTTTGGATTTATCTGCGAAGTATAATACTCCATCAACTTTGTCAGTAAATTCTTCAAAAAAATAATTTCTAAATGTCATGTGACATGTTTCTCCTAAATCTAACAACCAATCATTTCTCGAAGAAGTAAATGAAACATCAAACACATCTTCAGTTACTCCATTGTTACAATGTGCTACAACATAATGAGCGGATTCAGGTGCTTTACCTTTGTCTCTATCATGAGTTTTAACTTTTTCTTGATTTATTTACTACTCAATTTTATCCTAAGGCAACTTACATGTAGATGCATCATGCCAGTCTTTATTGCAACGTATGCAATGAAGATCAGATTTTTCAGTTTGAGTTTGTCTGCCCCCCCTTCCTCTGAAATTTCTTCTTCCTCTTCCTCTTCGGCCACCTCATCCTCTAGAAGAATCTTGAGCATGACTCTTCTCTCTATGTGCAAAGCATACAACCTCTTCAGAAGACATAGGGGCTGTCATATTTCCAAAAGCTTTCTCTCTTTCTGCAAACTTTTTCTCAAATGATTCAAAGGTGATTTTCACGAGGTTTCCACTTGCTTACAATGACTCAAGATAATGTGAGTAAGTCAGATACAATGCCTTAACATATGCTATGAGAGGTATATAAACTTCTATACCAGTGTTCTTAATGTCATGCATGATAGATCTTACTTCTGAAGCTAAAGGAAGAGGGTCATCATTTTTCAATTCAAGACTAAACAACTTAATCATTAATTGAACAATTTCAAGTTCTGAATGTGAGTCATAGAGTTCTTTTAGCTTGCTCAAGGCTTCATAGGCATTCGAAAATGGTGTAATATGGCGAATCACCTCTTCATTTACAGAAGCTGCAATCAAGGCATAGGCCTTGTAGTTCTTGTTTTCCCAAATGGTGATCTCCTTGTCTGAAGTGGGCTTTGATGGTGGAAGGTCTCCTTCTCCTTCACCAATTCCTCTCCATAGCTCATTAAAAATGAGAGTGTGCTTAATTTTCCGAGACCATTCAGGATAGTTCTCCTTGCCAGAGAGAACAACTTCTACAATAGATACGAGAGAATGCATTCTTTTGAAGGAGAAAAAAAATACTTTGCTGTCACGGTAAAAACTCGATTTTGGTCTAAATTCTTCATTTTTTTTTTCTTTGTAAAAAAAAAATTGGGGAAAAAATAGAGGTATTATTTGAGGGAGGTATTTTATGGGGGAGGTGTTTTCTGGGAAAGGTTTTTACCAGGGGAGGTATTTCCTGGGGGAGGTATTTCCTGGGGGAGGTGTTTTCTAGGGAAGGTGTTTACTAGGGCAGGGGGAGGCATTTTCTAGGGGAGGCCAAACTATGTAAAAAAAAAATCAGAATGATATAAAGGCCGAATTATATAAAAAAAAACACAGAGAGATTTTGCATGGGAGGGGAGGGGGAGGAACGAGTGGGTAGGGAGGGTAGGTTGGAAGGGGCAAGTGGGGAGGGTCGAGTTGTCGTGAGCAGGTGGGGAGGGCTGAGCGGCCATGGGAGGGGAGGGGAGGGCAGGTTAGGGGGATGGGGACAACAGGTCGGGAGGGCGGCCATGAGAGGGGAGGGGAGGGAAGGTGAGGGGGATGGAGAGAGCGGGCGGTGAGGGCGACCGTGAGCAGGGAGGGGAGGGCAGGTGAGGGGGATGGGGAGAGCGAGTGGGGAGGTTCTCGTGAGCGGTGAGGGGAGGGCAGGTGAGGGGGATGGGGAGAACAGGTGGGGAGGGCTGCCATGAGCCGGGGGGGGAAGGGTTGAGCGGGGAGAGATGTGTGAGGGGGGATGGGGAGAGCGGGTGGGCGGTCATGAGTGGGGAGGGCGAGGACTGTGAGGGACTTTAAGGGAGAGCGAGGGGCCATGAGCTATGAGTGTGAGGAATGTGAGGTCCGTGAGCTATGAGGGATGGAGCGTGTGAGGGGTCGGGGGTCTGCGTGTGAGGGTGAGCGTGTGAGAAACTGTAAAAAAAAAAAAAACATTCACAGTAAAATTAAATGTGCAAAGCTGAAATGAGGCAAAATTTTCCAAAAAAAATGCAGAATTATTCTAGAATACCAAAATGCCAGGAGCAGTAAAATAGAAAACTGAATGCACATTGACAATCTGAAAAAATGCAGAACATGAGGGAGTTACACCAAAGGCAGGAATGCCAAAAATGGGACTGGCTCTGATACCATGTCAAACCAGGAGGTAACTCCACAAAATTGAATATGAATGAGATGGAGATTGTGTGTGTACTTATACATGGAGGTGAGGCTATTGGAATTCACTTCCTACTGTCTCTTGGCCTTCCTTATTTACTAAATTACAATAATATACAATCTCACCCAATCCCTTAGGATTAGGTGTCAATAGATTTTATATTTCATTCATTTTATTAAGAGTAATTTGTAAATCAATTTCTTTTCTTAGGGTAAAAATAACATTTCCTTTTCTTCCTTCCTAAAAATTGAATTTTCATCATTAAATTTCTTTCAGAATTAGTTATTTCTTAGCCTTCAAGATTTCATTTAAAAGCTTATATTTCATTCCTTAGATCAATTTTAGTTCTTAACATTAGGCATAAAATACAAACCCCAAAAACAAAATATAAAAATACACAACGAAGTAAGAAAGAAGGGCATCTAAGGATATATAGTGCACCACACGTCATCGGATTACTAACCTCGATCGATAATTTATAATAGCAATTTAAGACATTAAATTGACTAAACAGTAACTAAATGTGCATAAGTTTAATTTTGATTTATTACGAGACTAATAAACATTTAATTAACAATAATTTTGTTGATAATCACTCTTGTAAAGTAGTTGTTTGTAAAAAAATTATCATGTTTTTATGAATAAAGACAAAAATAGAAAATTAATGGCTAAGTACAAATGGTTGAAGGAGGAAAAATGATGCAATTTCATTTCAGTAAATATTATTACCCATCAGCAAGTCCTAGACATATAATCTGGGTGATTAGATTTAATTCTAAAATTATGATATTATCCAATTAAATGTTTCGTAGAAGACATGGAGTTGTCTTCAGAAGTGGGAAACAAAAGCTCATTAATGAACAATTAACTACCTTCCATTTGTTGATGAGGTGGAGGTAGTTATTAACCACCCAAAGAGTGGTATATGGATATTATATGAGAATTCTTTTGCTTTTGTCTCAATATTATGAGAGCAGAATTAGAGAGACTAAAGAGAAGCAAAGAGGAAATATACACAAAGGAAAAATTGCAGGCCTGGTTTGCTGAGGGGGACAAACTGATTTAAATATGTTACCATTGGGAGGAGCCAAGTATTTAGCCATATATTTTCTAGAATAATTGTTCAAGTCGGTATTTTCTACATGTGGTAATCTGTGTATTTTATTTTATGAGAGAGAAAATTTTATTTAGAGTTTCATTTTTTTCTAAATACTTTTAATTTGTTTTAAACAAAGAAGAAAAGATATTGCAGAAATATTTACAATTTTGTCTGATAAATTCTTTATATTTGTATTATTGATGGATCAATTGATAAGAAAAGAGGTAAATCGTATATAATTATATCTTAGTATGAGAAAGGGAAAACCATAAGATACGAAGAATAATGTATTCTCAAGAAGCCGTAGTTTGTTTTTATTGGTATTGTAAATAGGTAAATTGTCCAAAAAACTAAAATATGTAATGCAAATAATGAGAGTATGACTCTCATCAAGTCTAGAAGTATCTTTGCAAAGTTAACTTATAGTTTTTTTTACCGAAAAAATAACCTATTGAAATGCTATTACTGATTAAAAAATGAAGCTTAAACACATAAATAATAGCCACATAGTTATATATATAATAACGACACAGTGTAAACAAAGAAACAAAACAAAAAATTATAGTAATAATATAGAAATTGCATGAGGAACATATTGAAAGAAAAACGAGAATATTTGCACTACATAAGTGTTTATATTATAGTAACCATTAAATGAAATTTTTCTGAAAAAACATTATAAACAAATTATGAAGGAAACACACACACACACAGATGTTGAGATTCAACAAGAAAATGTCAGCACACACACCTAGTGCATTAAGCCCCTACACTAGGGTGGGACCCAAAGATGCTAAATTTTGTGCATGTTTATTGTAGTTATCCCTTAAAAAATATGGACAATAAAATGTAATCTAGTCTCAAAATAACTTGTAATAGTCAACTGAGAGTGATAAACTCAGTTAGCTCATGAATTTCGAGTTAGAGGTAGTTGGTGAGGCATGCAAAGTAATTCTAGTTATAATAGAGTTTGAAGTGCAGTGGTGCATTATTTAATGTAGGTTGTAATCAGTTTAACTCAGTTGTGCTAGTTGTAACTGATTGATACACTAGTGAGAGATTAAGTGAATTAAATATTAATTAATTAACAATCAGTGATCTCACATGCAACTGAGGATTTACTATTATTAGTTTCATGCATGTCAGATCTAGTGGAGACCCAGTTGAGATCTAGGTGAAAGGGAAGTTGACTATCACTTGTAGGATTATTGGGTTGCACCCATGAAACCAAACACCCATTGGAGTTCCCTTGATACTTGCGCAGTCAAGGAAGGCCAAAATTCCTATTCTTTAGGGATTGTGCAAGCAAGGAGGTTGTCTGGAGGCAGTAAATTGGCTAAGTATTGGTCAGTTTTTGTATGACAATGTGAGACAATTAGTTGAGTACAGGAGGGCTCTTGTGAGAAGAGTTGTATGTAATTTTTTCATGATTCGATGCTGAATATACAATAGAATATAGTGGGGTTTTGAGCAGTAGGATTTCCCTAGGAAATTATCTGTGTTGTGGTTTGATTGATTCTTCATTGCTTCATGTGATTGGCGATTGTGTTTTTAATTCCGCAATTGATTTGTAGAAGCGATTCAGTAGCTAGCTTTAGTACATTAATAGATCGAATTGAATCCATTATATACATGCTTGTTGTATAATTTCTACATGGTATCAGAGCACAGGAAATCACAATAGTGAATGATCAAGATTTCATAAATTTTGCTCAAAATTCAAAGTTACAGGATTGGGTTCAAACCAATATGGTTACGTAGATCTCGTCTTCCTGATTCTGGCACCGCAAATGGTTTGAAAAACCGATGTCATATGAGGAAGATATCGCGTTCTGATCGAAATACCAAACAGGTAAAATTGCGACAGTTTGACCAGGTTTGACTGGGATGCACAGTCAACAAGGTGGAATTTACAATAAAAAAAATGAACATTCCTCAAAATATTCCTTTCCACTGGACCAGTTGTGGTTTGATAAGTGTTCATTTTCTATTCGTTGTACGGGTTTGGAGGAGCCAATTAGAGGCTGCCACATGGCCCTGCAACCACATATCAAAATTTTTATGAGGGTCCGCAGGAATCAACCCCCATACCTCCTACTGGGCACGTGCACGTCTTACCGTCTGTTATACGCATTATTTCTTAACTGTATTGGGTGACGAGTTTTATTTATGGTTTAATGCAATCATATGTGGGGGTTGGGAATCGCCGACGATACCAACCCACCAGCGGTTCCACATTACATTGTCACATGGCGATAATAGTTGCCAACACTTCTGTGTGGTTAGCGCTAACTGATGTCGATTAACCCGCGGTTTGGGGGTGCATGTGGCCACCGCTCAAACAGTTAAACATTTATTACGTGGTTTAAATGGTGGTTAGTTTAGCGAGCATGCCTAAATTGGTGGGAATGCAAATTTTAACTCCAGTTAAGTGGAGTCTCCACTTTTAGTGGAGATTTCCTAGGTGAAACTGGGAAAAAGTGTAGGAGGCCCAATTTCCGACCATTCTGAGTGAATGAAGAGTCATTTTTGACTAATTGGAGAATTATGGAGCCATTGGTGCAGAGAAAATAGCCATTAGGGCATTTTAACTACATGTGATAGAAAATTTTTGAGCATGATGAAATATGGATATGCCATTGGGAGCTGGACCAAGAGATGCAGCCTAGGAGGGGTGAACTGCTTCATCATGCCTGCTGTGTAAATTTCATGTGGTGACTTATTTCTCTGTTTTACACTGTTGTTCAATGTTATTTAAGATTTTATAATGCTTCTAATTCACCAAAAATCATCTACAAATCATGGACAAACACTTTAAACCTCATGCAAACTAATGGACTGATTATGCACATGTTTTATAAACTGAAAATCACTTAGCACAACAAAACTAATACAGTCATTTCAGATCAGATTGGTATCAGAGCTAGAGTTTTATTCTCTGGTGTTGTTTAGTGAAAATAATTGTTTAATTGTTTGCAAGTTTTATATGCTTACAAGGCTCAAGCTCAAAAGAGGAGAAGGCAAATTGGTGGAAGTAGAAGGGTCTCAAAAGGAGCCAAAGCAAAGGAGAGCAAGATTTCCACAATCTCCACCACTTAGTTCACCTCCTAAAGAAGCAGAAGCTCCATTAAGCATGCCTCATGAGGAAGGAGAAATCCATGAAGAATTTGACCCTAAAGTGGAAGAAAGAGTGTTCAGGAAAGCATTTATTGACATGACTGAGATGGTTAGAATACTTTATCAAGAAAGGAATGAGAGAATGGAAGGAGAAGGATATAAACTTCAAAAGGAAGGAAAAGGATCTTCAGGAGGTCAACATGATGAAGATAAGTCAAAGAAGGGAAATGGAGGAAATGGAGGCAATGGAGAGCCATCATCCTCACCCTCATCATCATCATCCTCTTCTTCTTATTCAGTACATCATCCACACAAGTCTAATAGCACTGGTAAAAATCCCTTTTTAAAACTTGATGTTAAGTTCAAATTTCCAATGTTTAATGGTGAAGTCAATGCAGAAAAGCTAGATAATTGGATTAGAAAATTGGAGGTCTATTTGAGATTATAGAACCTTCAAGATGACGATACAAAAATTCAATTAGATTCTTTGAGAATGGAAGATGCAACTCTTGTTTGGTGGGAAGCCAAGACAAAGGAGGAAATGAAGAAGCATGGTAATATTATTCTATAATGGTTAGATTTCATTACTTCTATTAAAGAACATTTTTATTCATTAGCTCATATGCATAAATCCATCATGAACTAGTAGAAATTTAGGCAATTAAAGGGACAAAATGTGTAAGAATACACCCAAGAATTTAGGAGGAGAGCTCTCTTATTAGGGGTGGATTTGCAGAGTCAAGATACTTTACTAAAGTACATAGGAGGCTTACATAACTACCTAAAACATACTATTCTCATGTTTAACCCCACCAGTCTAGATGAAGTTTGTGTTCAGGCTACACATCTAGAAGCTAGAGGGAAGAACATTTCTGAAGAGGGTTGAAAGAAATTTTTTAATAGTAAAGCCAAGGAAAATACCTCAAAAGGTAAAAACAAAAAGAATGCATCTGTTAATAAAGAGGGAGAAAAAGTGGTTTGTAAACATTGTTCAAAAGAAGGCCATGATGAAACTCATTGTTGGAAATTACATCCTGAATTGAGGCCAAAGAAACCCAATAACAAAGGGAAACAAAAAATTACTGTTAAAACTCAACATGATTTAGGATCTGATTCAGGTGATGAATCTAAAATTACAGCCATGGGATTGAAGAACATGAAGGGAAAAGAAATTGAAACTAAGCCCAGTACCAATACATCAAACTGTCACATAAACACTCCAAATGAAGAAGAAAGAATAGAACTGTTTCATGTGAGGGTCATATCTAAGCATACTAAGATTGACACATTGTTTGACAGTGGGTCACAAGCAACCTTAATCTCTAAATATTTGGTCAAGAAACTTAACCTTGAGACCATACCACATCCAAAAGCATATCCATTGGGTTGGATTTGTAAGGATGCAAATCTACAGGTTTCAAAGAAATGTATATTGAGGTTTGCAATCACTGCAAGCTTTGTTGACACAGTTGACTTCTTCATGTAGAAGAAAGATTAGGCATTCTCAAAGTTTCTTGAGTTTAAGGTACTGGTGGAGAAAGAGTTGGGGAGGCAAGTGAAGGCTCTTAGGAGCCATAATGGTGGAGAATACATCTCTAACGAATTAAGAAACTTCTGCAGCAAAGAAGGAATTTGAAGAGAACTGATAGTGCCTCATAACCCACAGCAGAATGGGGTCACGAAAAGAAAGAAAAAAACAATTGTGGGTGCAACAAGAGTGGCATTGCATGATGAAGGCCTACTGATGCATCTGTGGGCGGAAGCATGAAACACTGCAGTATTTGTGCATAACCATTGTCCTCATAGGATACTTGGCATGAGTACACCTAAAGAGGCTTTCATTGGTAAGAAACCTGATGTTTCACACTTTAAGATTTTTGTCTCATCTGTATATGTGCATGTGACCAAAGACACCAGGAAGAAGCTGGAACCGACAGATGAGATCGAGATTTTTGTGCGGTACACTGAAACACCCCACAACTATCGCGTGTATTTTCCAAACAGTAGAATGACTCCTGTGCGGTAGGATATAAAATTTGATGAGGAGAAATCCATGCAGTTTTCCCTTGAAAGGGAGCTGGACTTGCATGCAGAGGAGGAACTGTTAGTTCCCATGGATGAGCCTTAAGATGTGGAGCAACCATATGAGGAGGTTCATGGAGTGGAGGAAAAAACTCATGTAGAGCCATCCATCAGAAATGGAAGAAGGTGCACCACAGAAGCTAATAGATTGAGACTTGATGCTGCAAAGTATGTAGGAGCCCCTACTTCACAGCGCATATAGAGATAGTATCCTGACACGTTTACTGGATACATGGCTCTTATGAGAAAATGTATTGTGACTGAACCATCTTCCTTTCAGGAAGCAGTGCAACAACCATCTTTGGTTGGTGAAATGGTGGAGGAGTATGACTCCATTGTCAAGAACAGTGCATGGGAGATTGTCCCAAGACCGGTCGATAAATCAATGGTTGGATCGAGATGGATCTACAAGGTAAAGCAAGCTGCTAATGGGAGTGTGGACAAATATAAGGCCAGATTTGTGGCCTGGGTATTCTCACAGATCGAGGGGATTGATTATGATGAGACTTTTGCACGTGTTGCAAGGTACTCTTCTATTATATCCATCCTTGCACTCTTTGCGCAGATGGGCTGGCACATTCATCAGATGGATGTGAAAACTGCGTTTCTCAATGGGATTATTGAGGAAGAGATGTACATAGAGGAACCTAAAGGTTTCAATATCTTCAACAGTGAGTCGCATATGTGCTGAATCAAAAGAGCGCTATATGGGCTGAAGCAAGCACCCCGTGCTTGGTACACTTGGATAGACAACTATTTCACCAGACTGGGCTTCACCAAATGTGAAGAAGATGCAAACCTGTACCAGATTGTGGTTGAGGGTAAGATGTTGATTATTGTTCTTTATGTTGATGATCTAATTTTGACGGGTGATGAGCAACTGATACACTCATGCAAGGAGGATATTTCGAGGGAGTTATAAATGAAGGACATGTGACTCCTTCATTATCTCCTTAGATTGGAAATATGGTAGCGGGATGGTGAAATTTTAGTGTATCAAGGAAAATATGCAAAGGATACATCGGGTAAGTTTCACAGGGAGATAATCAAACCCATGGATACTCCTCTTCCAAGAAATTGGAGGAAAGAGGATGATACTTCGAGAGAGGTAGTGGATGCTACTGTCTACAAGAAGTTAGTTGGTTCACTAATGTATCTAGTGAACACTAGACTAGAAATTTTCTACACATTTAACCAGCTGAGTCAAGCTATGGTTAATCCTACCAAGCTCTTTTGGAATGAGGGGAAGTATGAATTGAGATACCTGAGCGACACATTAGAGTATGGTCTATGGTACAAACGGACAGAGGGAGTGAAGCTTCAAGGCTTCACGGATGCAGATTGGGTGAGCAGTCCATCAGAGAGAAAGAGCACATTAGGAGGGATCTTCAGCATATGATCTGTTATCACTCCACCAGATTCCTAAGGCTGAAGAAGGAATCCCAACAGAGGTAACCACAAGCCAAGCTTTTGACTTGGTATGTAGCCCTACCAAGTTAGAGAGGGCTCTCTCCACAAAAATCATAGCCAAGAGAGCTGGATGAAAAAGGTTTTAGGCTAGCTAAGAAATGCAGAAGGGTTTTATTTTTTTTGATTGGGGTTGGGCTCACTGGATGAGGATTAGGTCAAGGGGACTAGGTCAGGGAAAATGAGATGGAATCGCAGTCCATTCGATGGGGAAAGGTAGGTATAAGGCTCAATACTTGAAGGTGATTTGGTGAGATGGTTTAAGACTGATGAGGAGCTAGGAAGAGCATAGGATATGTATTCTTCCTAAAATGAAGAAAATGTACAAATTATGAAAAATTTCCCAAAACAGAGCATGAAAAACATGTATTATGCCTATCAACTTGAAATTTATCATATAATAGACATAAAAAGTTTATGATCTTACAAAACATTCATACAAATGATCACAGAGAAAAAACCATGCCAAACATTCATACCACATGAATCCCAAGGAAATAGCTGCAATTCTTCATTAATTTCCAGGCCAAACTGTTTCTTAATCAATACACTAGAATCGAAACTGATTCCAACCTACAACCTGTATTGTATGAAAACATAGACATATATAGACTTAAAACTACAAATCCCCATCTCTAGGGGTTGAATTCACCTATTTAGGACTTAGAAACACCTTTTTCTCTAACAAAACCCAAATCAAGGGAGGTTCTAACCATTCCCTGATTTTTCTCCAACTAGATACATTTGAATTTACATCATTATAATTTATGAATTTTGAGCTATGTAGACATTAAAACGCTTAATACATCATATTACATCATCATTCACCATTGTAAAATTGAATTTCACTCTAAGATAACAAAAAATGACTTTTTGCTGAAAAGGTAGCGTGTGCGCAACAAATGCGCAACATGGACTTCTTGAGCTGATTTGGTGATGATGCTTTCGTCAAATTTAACTCTGAAAACTACTGGAGGTTGATGAGGGTGTGTTCTATCCCTTTGAAGTTTCTTTGGATCACAAAAAATCCTGCGAAGAAATCAAAACATGCATTTCCCAAAATTGGTCTGTGAGTGCTGAAATGAGGGCAGAGAGCTAGTTTTCAAGCACTTTTTTGTATTCTTGTGTAAAAATGATTGCTGGTGAAGGAAACTGAGTGTAGACCATAAATATATAAGCTAAGTCCTTTCCAAAAATCCAACGCTTTATTCATTTGGATGCCTCCATCGATAAAGGTAGCGTGGGCACACTACCTTTTTGCCCTTTCAATAGATTTCAGAAAAATGGGTAGTTCACAAAAAAATATTCTCGTGTCTTCAAAATTGATTTGTAATGTTACATTGTCTCATGGAAAATTCCTCTTCAATCCTCTAGTTAAAGGTCTCCTTGGCTCTTTGTCATCTGGGTCCCCACGTTAACTCATCCCACTATAGGGATAGTCGTCTATATACAATGGCATTTGATCCCAATGAGCAAAAAAATCAGGTCGGAATACCGATCCGACCGCCCCACCTCCTCCTCTACATAGTAGTCACCCCCACCAGCGCATCCTGGGCTCTCTCAGGCCCCCATCTTGGAGCTGTATGCGAGATCAAAGTGTCGGGATCTTCTCGAAGAAAAGAGAGCACAAAACTGTACCATATGCACAGTCATGGTTCACTTGCTGCTTGCATAGTGACAATTGTTGTTTCAATGATGACAACATCATCTGGGCCCACCCATAGTAGGTCCCACTCAACACACTCTCCACAAGCATCGTCTGCCCTCCAGTGATTTGGTGGAGTGCCTGGTTGCACAGGATCCGCAACACCGTTGCAGCCACAGCATGGGTCTCTAACCTCTCTAGATCCCCGAAGGGAATCCAAGTCCCCTTGACTTGGAGACTTGGTCGACAATGGCGCCTTACAAACTCCATGATGTTCTGCCCTCGCGGTAACACTGCTTGAGTATTTCCAACCATCCCAAGTGGTGGAAGACCAGTCAGGAAATATATATCCTGGACCATCAAATCGATCTGGTGCCCCTGCACTATAAAGACCTCATGGTCCGAATCCCAATAGCTGACAATCTGGACCAATAAGGGCTCTCCATCTCTCATCAGAGGGTTCTCTACAAACTTCAGAACCCCAAACCTGGCCAATGCACTGCGGACACCCTGATCCTCCCAGATCTCTCTCTCTCCAGTTGATCCGTAATTCTGCCATATCTGCACACAACCATCATGTTTGTTAGTACACAGATAGGAAAGACTATATCCAAACACAAAAACCCAGTTCTTAGCCAAAAACAACACGAAAAACCCCTCCCTATTAGGTCGCACTTTTCAGGCCCAAACCTGGGACAGGTCGCATTTTTTTACCCAAAACCTGCTGCCCAAGTCAAATTTTTTGCCCCTAAAAGTGCGACCCGACTGTGAAGAGGAGAAGGGGCCTGTTCCTGAGCTCTGGGGACCTAAATTGAACTTTCAATCCATTGAAATGAAAGAGTAGGGTTAGGCTGCTTACCTGCAACTAACGGATCTCGATTCCAACGGTTGGTTTGTCCGCTACAATCACCGCAAGATTTAGGGCCTTCTCTCCTCTCTACATTCACCACAGCTCCACATGCAAATGAGTGAATTTGGAGGGAAAATGCCTTATTAAAAGAGAAACCCCTGATTTTTCTTTCACCTGCTGCGGCCAAACCGTAGCTCAGTTTGAAAAATCGTCTATACCATTGGAAAGCTCTCACCGAGCCCTCAAATGGGTATCTGTTAGTTATTTGTGATTTGATACTTCACTAGGACACATTTTGTCCATGAAGCGTCACTTCACCACTCCTCAAAATCAAATTTCTTCACTTGCAACACTTGTACTTGGGGCACCACTCTGCCTCCATACTTGTCCATGCTCATGTTGATTTTCGTCATGAGTTACCATCTTGTACTCATGTCTTTTTGGTCCCCATTGGACCTTTACTGTGTGGTAGCATCATCAAGTCACCCTTGTTTAGAGCATCCGAGTTGAGTCATCATCGCATTCATGGAGTCTATCCCGAGTCCCTTTGTATCTCGCCATAGTCCTCCATCCTTCATTGCTTGGTCCCTCTCTCGTGTTGCACATTATGGCCTCCAGTCCTACTGTCCCCTATCCCTCTTTAATATTGTGTCAGTCACTGCCAGGTCATCCATGCCCTTTATGCTCTAACAAGGGAAGTCGTTTGTCCGCTACGCAGTATCCCCCATTTCATCATCACCCCTGGTGTCAGTGTGCCAGTCGCTCTACTTTTTTCTCTCGTGTCTTAGTTGAGGATCCCTTATTGCCTCACCTATGGCAGACCTCCTTCTGTCGACATCAGATCATTTATTCCAGAAGACAAGTCTAGAGGGCGGTGTACCTTGGTTCCAGCTTCCACTCTTGTTCGGTGCCTCGGATCAGGAAAAGGGACTCCTTATAGCCCTTTGACTTGATTGTTTCTCAGCGCCAGCTCCTTACAGCATCATCGAGATTCGTATACTTGATGGTTCAGTGATGCAGCAGATTGGACCGGTGATTTCCAGGTGTGTGTGAGATGTTTCAGCCCTCATGAAGGGGTGGCCCTACAGGTAGCCCCCCACATGTCCGAATGAAATGTTCATTACAGCCTTTGATGTAGCTCCATATATTTGATGATGTCGGCCTCAGTCACTTGCAACGCCTTTTTGTTTGCACGTATCAGTCAGATTTTCAGAGCCCTTTCCTATTTACAGGGGCATTTGGGTTGTATTTGTATCTCATGTACTCAGATATTATTGTATAAGTCCTGGCTATTATCCCAGGCACAGAATGTATGTGGGATTCATTATCATGTTTTTTATCTGGCTCATGTTTATGCCAGCATGTACTATATAGTTCAGTCCCTTGTTTACTGGATGCATTATTTTTTGTACTTTGTCTCAAGGGGCATAGGTATGCCTCCCCCACCGCCTATAGCACAAGTACTCACTCATAAAAGAGACTTGTTGCACCTGTAAGTCTCGCCTCCTCAGGGTTTATTCTTTTAGCGCTTCGGTCTACCTTATATTTCTCTCTCTCTGACTTTCCCTTCGGTGTCTAGTGATTGAGTTCTTACAACATACTTCGGTCATATGATTAGCTCCTAACGCTCGCATGCTGGGGGGCAATCTGTTACACCATTTTTTGGTCATCTAACCTGTTACTATTAGATAGACCTAAGTACACCATGGAAGACCAATGTTACCCTAAGTAAAATTTCTTTCACTATGAAAAATAACTTAGTAAACCACCTTTATTAAGTTGTTTATGGCCTAAATAGGAAACGCCATGAGGAAATATTAAATAAATCTACAGTTGTTTGATTTTCCTCAAGGAATAATTAGTTAAATAACAGTTTAATTAATATTCCTAGTCATATTTAACCCAAAACAGGAAAATTAATTGGATAAATCACTATTTATCTTATTATTTTCTAGGAATAATTATTTAAACCTTATTTAAATAATATTCCTTGTTAAATTTGACTAAATAATTTATAAATAATTAAATAAATCATTATTTATTTAATTATCATTCAACCACTTCCTTAAAATGATAAATAAATCATTTATTTATTTATTATTTACAAATAAAGGGATTTGACCCAAGTCAAATTCCTTTTCCCTCCAACAAATATAATAAAATATTCCATAAAAGTTGGATCTTGATTTAGTTAATAATATTTTAATTATGCACCAATATCTAGACTAACTCAATATTTTGTTTTAAATAAAAGGGTTTTTCCATTCATTTACCACCTTTTGTTGCCTAAAGATCACTCTGGATCTATACTTTTGGTCTGACTTTGATCCACCATCATTGTCATATTTTACTACTATTTTCTTGTGAGCTTCCTTTGAGTTCCACTTTTTGTTTGGGTTTTCTACACCATCAAGAGAGAGGGATTTTAGATCTGAAGTGCTGAGGATTTACAAGAACCCATCCCATTGAGGAGAACCGGTAACATCCTTCTATGTTTTCATCCCAGGTGCCCTTAATACAAAATTCATTCAACATATTCTTGTCTTGTCTATTGGATGCATGGAGTAAATCTCGTTTTTATTTACTGCTTAATGGTTTTTGATGCATAGATCTAGATTTTTGTAGCATTTATCTTGATCACCTAATTGCAGATCTAAGGATATTGACAGCCATCTTTGCTGTTAGGGTGGTTTGTTATGCACAGTTAAAGTGGTCTTTTTTCGTACACTTGCAATTAAGATTCATACTAACAGGGTCAATTCAAGTGCGGTTTTGGGCAAGCTAATAGATTGGAAGAAAATCCAAATTTTGGAGCTACTCTCTCTCCCACGTACTATAGTTTGGAAGATCAAAGTCTTAAAGTATTTTACTGCTTCAGTTGTTGCATCAGTTTCCACTGCCAAGAGAAGAATAGTTCGAAGTTGATTATGTTGGATGTTGTCCTTGTGAAGTTGTGTTGGGTCAAAATCAAACTCCTAGAAGCAAGATCAAAGTCTTTCCCTCAAGATCAAAGTTCCAGGTCGACGAAACTGTTGCATAGTGTTGCTACTGTTGTTGTTGTTGTCGGATTGAGGAAGGATCAAAAGGAAGGTTGACTTGGTCTGGAGAGAGTATGAGTCAAGGTCTAGAGTCTCAAGAATTACTATTGAAGGAATAATTACTAACTGGGTTATCCCCAAGGGTGGGTTTTTGCCCTAGTTGTTGGCCTACATCTGGTGTCCTTGATCTATGTGCATTTTCTTGATATTTTCTTGATGAACTAAGAAGAAATAAGATAAGAATAACATAATAAGAACTAAATAATATCACTAGTAAATAATCAAGAATAAGAGAATATTTTTTCCTTTTTGATTAACTTACAACAAGTGATTGAATATTTTCTTTGAAAATACTGTCACATCATCTAAGTAGACCAAAACATTTTGTCCAATCAAAACACGAAATGTGATGTCCAAAGTTCGTTGGAATGTAGCTCCTGCATTAATAAGTCCAAAAAGAATTTACTAAAATGCAAAAGTAGCCCACTTAGTCTTGAAAGTGGTTTTGTGTCTGCCAGGTTCTGCTACTAGAACTTGGTTGTAGTGATGCAGGAGCATTAGGCTCAGAAAATTATTTGTATTTTAATAGATAAGGGGGTCTTGTATTTTCTAAAACGTTGGATTCTTATGTAACAAATTAATGTAATTATTAACATTTTGGGTGATTTTAGTGAGAGATATTTAGAATATTGGATTAATTAAATATTGAGAAATTTTTTGTAAATGTTCTCGAAAGAGAATATGAGGGAATTAGGATAGTTGAAAGATTGAGAAATTTGAGAATTAAATTGTAAATCCTAAATTAGAATTGGTTTCATGATTTTGTGGATGAGAGGGGATCCTTAGGGATTAGTTGAGTCAAATGAGGACTTAGAGGATATTCAGGATTTTGTTGAGAAAATGGAGGATGTGAACCTAAATTGGTTCATAATCTTTTGTATAAAATGATAAGCCTCAAGGCATTAAATAGGTAGGGATATTAAGGATTTAGATAAGTAAGAAAAGGTTTGAAGAGTGAAGCCTACAGGCAGAGAAAAAGAAAAATTTCCAAGTGAATGTAGATCAGGCCTAAAAGAGAATAGATAGAACACGAGATGTTCTGAGCTTTTGTAAATATTGTTTAAGATTGAAAGGAGAGTTTCATTGCTTTCAGAATTGTTTCTATGTGTGACCAATTGAATGAGATAGATCTCTGTTTAAATGAAGTTCTGTGCATGATTTTTAATTGAATGCAGAAAACTTTATGAGGGACAAAAGTATTAATTTTGGCTTAACCTGTGTGATAAATGTTCTAATTTTGAAGGAACAAGTACGGGATAAATTCTGCAGAGGAGGCTTTCCATAGTAAGGTTTGAATGGAAGCTCAAATCATCATTGATCACAAATTGGATCAATGATGGATTCACAAACAAGATAAATAATGTGTGAACTTAACCCGTGTAGAGGCTGCGTATATGCCAATAAGAAGCCACAACTGCAATTTCTCAGGTCAACGAATTAAAGAACGCAATCCAAGCAGTGATTGAGAGCACATATTCGATGCAAGGAATTTATCTGCATGCAGAATTGCTAGAGAGAACTCTATAGAAGTGACGGAGTTATAAATTATTCACCGTTGCTTCTGGCTTAGTTTCTAAAAATGAAAGTTCATCCAAAAAGGAGAAGGTTGTGCATCGAACGAAGGCAGAAACCACGAATTGTTGGCACAACGGAAAGTTGAAACGGTTTAGGAAAACCACGAAGGTTTTATTGCACTGCTTTATCATTATAAGTGGTAATTTTTGTGAGAATGCGATCGTGTTAAGGCAGCGACGTGTGGCACATTAAAACTACCCATTTCACATGTTATGGAAACCTTAAACATTGTGCATGTGGAAGTGTGAAATCCGTTGGATTTATGCACATATCAATTTTTGAATGTGATTGTCGTTGGATAAATGGATGTATATAAATCGTCAGACAAAGGGATGTCGGCAATAGCTGTGGGCCCAATATTTATGTATGTTGGAATTTTTGGTTTTTAACCAAAGTCAGATTCGTAGATATGAAATGTCATAAGGTGGGTAATTATTTCTTTTATAAAAAAAGAAAAAATCTGATTATTGGCTACAACAACAAATAAGGAAGTGTGATTTTGGGCAAAAATGTATACTGTTGCATTTTTATATGCATAGTGTGGGTTTTGAGCAGCTTAGGCTGCGTCATGTAGCCAAAAAACCCATCTAGTAATGAGAACATCTCTAAGCCTGATATTGTTTGAAGAATTTGCGGGATAGTTATCCTTGTTTGAAGTCTGGTTCAAATTGTAGAAATCAACACACGAGCATATCTCCCCAGACTTCTTTTTCACTGGAACCAGATTAGAGACCCAGGTGGAATGATGAACTTTGAATATGATCCAAGCATCCAATAATTTTCTTAGTTCTTTCAGAAAAAGGTTTCAAGCGTAGGGTGAAATTTTCTCAATTTCTACTGAAAAGGCTTTACCCCTTCTTTTTTGGGAATCACATGATGGATTATTCGTGTGTCATAAATTTTCAGGTCATCATACATCCATGTGAATGCATCTAAATATTGTTTAAATAGGCGAATGAAAGCTTGTCGCTCTTGAGTTGTGCAACACGTATCGAGATTTACATACTTCAGATCCTTTTTTGTACCAAGATTCACTTGTTCATGTGAAAGAGTGGAGTTGTGAGTCTTCGCATTAACTAGTCCCTTGAAACGATTTTGTAGGTCGTACAACTTTTGCAGCGATACCACATCCTTGGGAATGGGGTTTCCTTTATTTTCTTGAGCTAATCCCCACAATGTTTTCTCGTGCTCGTCATCATCGATGGCTACATCCTAGAACACATCAGCGTTTTCCATAAAGTCCAGTATCTATTGGTCGTCATTAAAAACATGAAATTTAGTAATATTATCGGGCACTGATGACTTATAAATAATTCCAGCTGAAAAACCATCCTTTAAAGGTGACAACCTAGCAGCAACATTAACTAATGTATCAACAACATCATTACGAATTTGAGGAACAAAATTAATGTTAAATCTTGGAAATGCGAAATAAGATGCCATACCTCTTGTTGATCATTTCTAAGATTGGGTGACACCATGTATTGTATTGTGTACCTGTGGTGTAACAATTTCCGAGTCACCTATTGCTTTGAGTGCTTCAATTTTGAGGTTGATGGCTTTCTTTAAATGCAGACTAAGTGATTCATATTTAGTGACATTATTAGTGCACTCAAATTCCAAGCGACATGAGATCAGATGTTAGTTCTATTGCGAGTCTATTAAAATGCAACCAGATCCAGAACCCTCCCGCGTCTTCGAACCATCAAAATACAATGGCCAAATGTTAGAAGTACTAGATTTAGTTCCTACAATGATTCTATTTACATTTATAATACAAGATTCATTTGCACTAGTTGGATTTCAAGGAAGGAGTTCTAATTGTGTGTCTGGTGGTACGGGTGAAGGTTATGCTAGATAACATTCGTGACCTACTTCCAAAAATGATATCTGCAAAGCCTACCGACTCATTATATCCCTCAAGTGGTGTCACGACTCACTTTCTACTCGAATATGATTATTTCGGGAAGACAAAAATGTGTCCACTCTATGAAGAAATACCCTTGTAGCTTGTTGAACCAACCTCTGCTCAAAAGTAATCCATAGGCTTTGGGAATGTCCACAATAACAATGTTAATGCACTGCTGAACTCTATGGTTTGACGAAAAACGAATGATAACATTATTAAGTTCACCAGTTGCTTGGACTAATGATTTGTCCAGCTCTATAATTTGAGCACCAGTATTTTCCCATTTAGCGTTAATTTTCTTGGCAACAGATAATAGCATGACATTTGCAGATGCATCGGAATCAACCAAACAATTATGAACATTATAATTAAAGTTTTAAAATGTTAAAAGAAACGAAGGGCATAGAGTGTTAGTATTCAAATTAACGACATTAACTACATATTCAAAAATCTCATGAGACTTACTAAACAAAGCTTAAGAAGCATAAACTTCATTGTCGGAGGGAGGTTGTGCTACAAGTGCTTAGAGTATCAGCTCACATTGTCATGTATCTTTGCAGGCTCAAATATTGAAATATTGGCACAAGCTCTTTTCATATCTTCAATAATGTTATAATCAATACTTTCGTTCTTAATAGGTTGTGCTGACGTATCGAGTGGTGTAGCTTTCTTTGAAGCTTTCAAAGTGATGAACTTGTTCTTATTATTCGTGGAAGTGTTCTTAGAAGGAGGAGAACTTCCAAACTTGTTCAGAAAATTCAAAGTTGGATTAGAAGGTGGTAGAATCCTTCTTAAAAATTTCTTTTTAAGCTTTTGCTCAGAAATTGGTTCTTTACTCCTCAAATTATATTGACCGGTTGTTTGCTAAGGAGGAGCCTCACTCATTGGTAGCTCATCAGTACTTTTTTTCAACATTATATATGACAAGAAATACATTAACTGAGTATCCAATACCTGAACTTTCCTTGGTCGTAGTAGGTTCATTTGCTTCATCGATCTACTAAGATTGTTCCTCTACTAATAACGTGTCAACAATGTTAGTCATCAAATCATTCATATTATGATTCCATTGAGGACGTGTCTTCTCTGTATGCTTCTCTTGATGACAAGTGCAAAAATAATCCATGCCCCAAATTTCAACATTAAACACAACATTAGAACTCTGAGCAGATTTAGCCGATTGAGAATTGTTATTCCTTTTAAAGAAAGGCAGCCTAAAAGACTTGCTATGGGTGCTTGCTTCACTTGCCCTCCTCTTTAGTTCGGATACTTCATTCGTAAGAAACTTCAAAGATTTATTCAAGCTTTCCATATCAAAAGAATATTTCTCTTTGGATTTGGTGGAAGAGGCTTGAGTTTTCTTACTATTTTCTTTGGAGTCTTTAGGATCATCAGGGTCTTCAATGGCTCCAATAGAACACGAATATTTTTCAACAACAATAGCTTCTGCAAAGTTAAAATCTAAAGTATCATTTGCAACTCTTTTAACAAACATGAAAATATTAGTTAGCAAGATAATTGTATAATAATCTTTCATGATTGAATCATGTGGTTGTACATCTGTGGTGAACTTATTCAACAAACGGGTAAATCTCTGATTAAAATATTTCACTTTCTCCTTCTCCTCCATCTTAAGATTCCTGAGTTCTTTTAACAACATGGCGAGAGTTTTATCATCGACAAACTTTTCTAAAAACAACTTCTTAAACTCCCTCCAACTATGAATGGAATTGGGTGGAAGACTGTGATTGTTAGGTCCCTATATTACTAGTATAGTACCTTATTGTTGTTAGTGTAACCTGTTTATTGTTATTATTGTATCCTTGTAACCCCCATTTTGTTATTATTGTGCCCTTAAATTATTATTGTTAGGTCGGCTAGGATTACATTGTGGCCCACTAGGATTACATTATGGCCCCATGGACTCCTATATATAGAAAGGAGGTTTTGTAAATTGTATCATCCAAGAATTGTTCATTTATGTAATGTATTGGAGGTTTCCCCCTCGAGGTGGCTTATTTCTAAGGCGTTGATATCTCTTTTCTTCTATTTTTGGAGCTGGTTACACAACATTTGGTATCAGAGCTTTGGATTCTAGGGTTTCGCTGCTCCAAACAGGTCATCGTGGAATTTTCGCTATAAATTTGTTTCTACGAAGCTTCAGAAGCTGAAATTTTTAGGGTGCGAAGCTGAAATCTTGAGGAAGGTTGTCTAAAAATTTCAGATCTTGGTTCGCAATATTTGAGGAGATATCATCTGTGGAAGTTAGGTATCTTTTCAGGCTCATAAACAGGTCATCGTGGCATTTGCGCTATAAAGTTTTTTTTACGAAGGTTCAGAGTCTGAAATTCATATGGTGCGAAGCTGAAATCCTGAGGAAATTCGTCAAAAAATTTCAGAGCTTGGTTCGCAATATTTTTGGAGATATGATCTGTGGAAGGTAGTGCTTTTTCAGGCTCCTGAATTGCATCTCAAAGAGGTGATCGTGGGAAAACTTCAATAACTCTCTCTCTCGGCATTGGATTGAAGTGCCGTAAAAAGTGGTCGCAAGTACACAGACTGAAGTTTCTGGGCTATCAATTTCAGAGACAAAGGACAAAACAGTGACACGTGGCAAGTCGTACAAGTTCGCTCTACTGAACCAGTCCAGAATTAGGTCATTGTGGGAGATTGGACACAACTTTGTCTTGGAGAATCCAAATCAGGTAAGACCTGTGGCATTCGAAAGATAATTCAGAGGGCTACGTCAGTACCAAAATTTAGATATTGAAGTGCTACAATCATAGAAATAATCCAATTTCAATATCGAGCTCCTCAAAAGCAAGAAAAAGGTGTGTATTTTTTTCAAATTGCACAAGTCTTGTTTGAATAATCAAGTTAAATTGATCCCAAGGGCATATTGTAGAATATATATCAGTATTGGATTCTAAAATGGCCCCTAAAAAGAATTCAACACCCATTAAGCCTTTAGAAGGCTCTACTATGACTCATGAAGATGAAGAATGGCAACATGACATATCAAAATTACAAGAGCAAGTGCAACAAATTTCGCTCTCGCAAAGAACAACAAAAATGAAATGGAAGTTTTGAAGAAAGGCGTGGAAACTAAGATGGATGGTTTGAAGAAAGGCGTGGAAGCTAAGATGAATGGTTTGGAAGCTAAGATGGATGGCATGGAAGTGGGCATGGAAGCTAAGATGGATGACATGGAAGCTAAGATCGATGAAAAAATGAAAGACAACATGGAAAAAATGAAGAAGGATCTAAAAGTAGACATCGAAGGTTTGGAAAAGTTGATACAAGAAATGTTTCCTAATGGTGAAAAGATAGTAGAGGAAACTCATGATGAGAACAAAATAAATGTTAATCGTGATTTCATAAACTCTACTGTTGGAGGGAAGAACCACCATATTCCAAAAATGGATATGAGGAAGTTTGATGGAAAGGATCCAGTAACATGGATACTACAGATGGAGCAATATTTTGATCTCCATAACGTGCAAAACACACAAAAGGTACGCATTGCAACTTTACATTTAGAACAAAATACATTTGTATGGTATCGATGGCTTTGTTTCCGTAAAAAAATTGTCACTTGGTCAATTTTTACGGAGGAAATGATAGCACATTATGAGGATACAAAGAGCAACACCTTCTTTAGCCAATTGATAAATCTCAAACAAAAGGGTTTAGTGGGGCAGCACATTGAGGACTTCCAAAAATTGAATATAAGGGTAACCGATATTCCAGAGGAACACATGATTGATCTCTTCATAGGCACTTTAAAGGATAACATCCAACATGAAGTTCGCGTTCTGGAACCTGATTCATTGGAGAAGGCATTCAGGTTGGCAAGAAAAGTTGAATGTAAAGTTATGGAGACAAGGAAGCCTACCACTCAATTCTATAAAGAAGGAAGTGTTGCTACATCTAGATTTCCACAACCTACAAGGTTGACACCACAACAATTGGAAGAAAAAAGAGCAAAAGGGCTTTGCCACAATTGTGATAGCAAATACACTAAAGGTCATAAGTGTGCTGAGAAGAAATTATTTTACATAGATTGTGAAGAGGAAGAAGAAAATGAACAAGAAGAGGATATACACCAGGAACCAACTCTAGAAGAGGAAGTAATGAATCCGACCATATCGTGTAATGCACTGGCAGGAATTACCACTCCTCAAACTCTCAAGATAGCAGGACAAATCAAGAAGAAAAAGGTAATAGTGTTGATTGATTCAGGTAGCACCCATAATTTTATTCATTCTAAGGTATCCAAGGAATTGAATTGTTTCCTATACCCAGCACCAGAATGTCAAGTGATGGTTGCAAATGGAGGAACTATAAATTGCTTTGGAAAATGCCATAATATCAAGCTAACCATGGGGGAATATGTATTGACTAGTCCAATGCTTTCCATTCCTATGAGAGGTGCTGATGTTGTACTAGGAGTACAATGGTTACAATCTTTGGGGACGGTAGCTTTTAATTTTCAAGAAATTTTCTTGAAATTTTTTTCAGAAGGAAAGGAAGTCGAATTACGGGGTATTGAAGGGAAGCCGAGAAGGATAATAAGCTCTAATGTCATGAAAAAACTTCTAAAGAAAGAACAACGAGGCATAATTGCACAATTATGCTCACTAGAAGTTCCAACATCAAAATCATCTATTTCTGCAGATCTCCAACAAGTCTTGGACAATCATTCCAAGGTGTTTGAAACTCCCAAAGGACTCCCACCGATTCGTGATCATGATCATGCTATTCATTTGATTCCAGGAAGTGTTCCTCCAAACATCATGCCTTATAGGTATCCTTACTTCCAAAAGAGCGAAATTGAACGTATGATTGCAGAAATGTTAGAGGCGGGTATAATTCAACCTAGTCAAAGTTCTTTCTCTGCTCCTGTAGTATTGGTACACAAGAAGGATAGATCATGGCGAATGTGTCCAGATTATAGGAGCTCAATAAGCTCACCATTAAAGACAAATTTCCCATTCCTATGATTGATGAATTATTGGATGAATTACATGGAGCAATTTATTTTACCAAGTTGGATCTTCGTTCAGGATATCATCAAATTAGAATGAAGACTAAAGATATTCCAAAAACAACATTTCGAACTCATGAGGGTCATTATGAATTTTTGGTCATGCCTTAGGCCTTACCAATGAACCTTCTACATTTCAAGGGTTGATGAATTCCATTTTCAAACCCTTCCTTAGAAAATTTGTGCTAGTATTTTTTGGTGATATACTAATCTACAGCAGGTCTTGGAAGGATCATGTTGAACATGTTGACAGGGTGCTCAAACTATTGCAGGAGAAACAATTATATGCAAAAACATCCAAATGTTTCTTTGGAGTACAAGAGGTGGAACATCTGGGTCATATTGTATCTCACGAGGGTGTTAAGGTAGACCCTAACAAAATTAAAGCCATTAAGGAATGGAAAGTCCCCACAACCATAAAGCAGTTGCGAGGATTTCTCGGGTTAACAGGGTATTATCGCAAGTTTGTTAAGAATTATGTGAGAATAGCAGCACCTCTAACAACATTATTGAAGAAAGATGCATTTTCATGGACTCCTGAAGCAACTAAGGCCTTTGAACGTCTTAAAGAGGCAACGTGCTTAGCACCGGTCTTAGCTACACCAGACTTCACAAAAACCTTTATTGTGGAATGTGATGCCTCAGGAAATGGAATTGGTGCAGTTTTAATGCAGGAAGGAAGACCCATTGCTTTTGAAAGTCGTCCAATCAAAGGAAAGTATTTACAGAAACCTATTTATGAGAAGGAAATGTTAGCAATACTGCATGCACTAAAGAAATGGCTAACTTACCTAATGGGAAGACACTTCAAGGTAAAAACTGATCATGATAGTCTTAAACACTTTTTGGAACAAAGACTATCTTCAGAAGAGCAGCAAAATGGGTCACAAAGATGTTGGGTTATGACTTTGAAATAATCTACAAAAAAGGAAAGCTTAATGTTGTTGCAGATGCACTCTCAAGAAAGAATGAAGAGGTGAAGCATTGCTTTGTGCCATTTCTATTATCCAACCAGATTGGATAACCGAAGCAAGAGATGAATGGAAGAAGGACAAAGATGTATGGACACTCATTCAAAAGTTGCAGCAAGATCCTAGTACATCCGATACATTTAGTTGGAAAAATGATTCCTTATGGTACAAAGATCGCTTATATCTTTGTAAGAATTCCCAACTAAAACAAAAGATTCTTCTGGAATTGCACACTTCTCCTTTAGGAGGACACTCAGGATTTTTAAAAACTTACCACAGGTGAAGAAAGAATTTTTTTGGGATGGCCTTAAATCTGATATTCAAAAGTTTGTGGCGGAATGTTTGGTTTGCCAGCAGAATAAAGTGGAAACAATTAAGACCCCCGGACTTCTACAACCTTTATCCATTCCAAGTCAACGTTGGGAGGAGATTTCAATGGATTTTATCACAGGTTTACCTAAGTCCGAAGGAAAGAGTGTCATCATGGTGGTAGTTGATAGACTTACCAAGTATGCACACTTTTGTGCATTATCTCATCCATTTAAAGCAAGTACAATTGCTACTACATTTGTGGACAGAATTCAAAAGCTACATGGAAGCCCAAGGGTTATTGTGAGCGATAGAGATCCCATTTTTACGGGAAATTTTTGGACGGAGTTATTTTCTTGTTTGGGTATTCAATTAGCTCATAGCTCATCTTATCATCCTCAATCTGATGGTCAAACTGAGATAGTAAATAAATGTTTGGAAGGATATCTTCGTTGTTTTGTATCTGATAAACAAACACAATGGGTCAAGTGGTTACCTCTCGCCGAATGGTGGTATAACACTTCCTTCCATACTGCAGCAAAAATGACCCCATTTATGGCACTTTATGAATATCATCCACCATCCATCACATCATCTTTAAGGGAAAATTCGAAGGTTCAAGCAGTGGAAGATCACATCGAGCATCAGCAAGAAGTTCTCCAACTCTTAAAGGATAACCTGAATTTGGTACAAAATCGAATGAAACAACAGGCAGATCAACATCGTAGCGAGAGAAGTTTTGATGTAGGAGAATGGGTATTTTTACGGCTACAACCATACAAACAAATGTCCCTCAAGCAAGCAAAGAAGGATAATAAATTATCGCCAAAGTACTATGGTCCTTACAAGGTGTTGCAAAAGATTGATACTATGGCATACAAATTGGAGCTTCCTGCTTCTTCGCGAGTACATCCAGTTTTCCATGTTTCATGCTTAAAGAAGGTTATAGGTGAAAATCTTCCAATTCAAACAATATTGCCAGAACTTGATGATGAAGGAAAAATGGTATTGGAACCTGAAGCGATCACGGAAATAAGAACTCGAAAATTACGGAATCGATCAATTTCAGAGTATCTCATCAAGTGGAAGAACTTACCCACTGAAGATTCTACATGGGACGATGAGAATTTTATATAGAAGCACCCAGAGCTACTCAAGCATTGAGGACAACACTTTTTTGAAGGAGAGGGGCATGTTAGGTCCCTATATTACTAGTATAGTACCTTATTGTTGTTAGTGTAACTCGTTTATTGTTATTATTGTATCCTTGTAATCCCCATTTTGTTATTATTGTGCCCTTAAATTATTATTGTTAGGTCGACTAGGATTACATTGTGGCCCACTAGGATTACATTATGGCCCCATGGACTCCTATATATAGAAAGGAGGTTTTGTAAATTGTATAATCCAAGAATTGTTCATTTATGTAATGTATTGGAGGTTGCCCCCTTGAAGTGGCTTATTTATAAGGCGTTGATATCTCTTTTCTTCTATTTTTGGAGCTGGTTACACAACAGTGATACCATACTAGCACTCTACCTTCTAGAGTGTATGGAAAAATTCTACAAGCAACGTCATTAAAATGTACCTCAATCATTCGTAAATGCATGTAGAAATCATCAATATGGTCTTCAACTTTGGTCTTCTTATCAAGATCAAACTTTGAAAGCAACTTTTTCGGGTGTTTAGGTATTCTATGAAGATTATCTGAAAGAAATAGTGGCCCTTGGGCCATCCAATCCAAATTTGCATCAACCATGTCTTCTTCTCCTTCCTCCTCCTCTCTTTGTGAATATGAAGAGCCTTCTCCCTCACCGTTCAAACCTTCATTAAAATAAGGCTGCTTTTCATTAGAAAACTAAAAATCTTCCCATCACCACCCAAATCATTGTCAATAGGTGGAAGGGTCCCTTGTTGATTTGTTCTTTCTGCAGCTAACTCTTCAAGGGTAGGAATGACCAAATCTTCCACCGAAGGAACAAATACAACACTTGGAATTATTTCTTTCTTTGTCAGCTTGTGAGGAAGAATAACAACAAAAGGAAGCAACCCAAGAGCTCTTGCGAATTGACGAGTAAAAGGCCAGATTTTCTGAAGTTGATCATAAGTAACTTCAAATGCTTGCTCCGAACCAAGATGAGAAGACCCCCCAACCTTAGGAGTATGAGTTGGAGTGGAACTCGGTACGTTATTGCCTTGCACGGAAGATGAAATTATTGGGATGTGGTGAGTTATCAACAATAAAAAGGCAATTTCACACCCTCTAGTGCCATAATGTTGATGGTCCTGGAAATCGCCAACATACAAGGGGTGTCCACGATGTGAAGTCCCAACTAGACCTCAAACCATTTGGTATAGGAGCCTTTCCAAAAATATGGCCCGATTGCCATTGTTCTTAAAGATTTTCCTTGGATGCAATAGTTAGCACAAGAGAGCAAGGTACATGTACTTTTGAATGAACAAGTGAGTATGTCGTGTGGAATGTTCAATTGCAAAATGTATCAAGGTTCTTTCACTGAAGAGAAACAAAAGTGAGTATAAGATAAAAGTAATAGTACTATTCTAATAAAGGCACATGCACATACATATGAAAGAATCGTTAATCAACTAGTGAAATAGTTCACATAGAAGTAACAATCATTAAAACAAGTACAACACACATTCAACAAAGTGAGCACCAAAGTCAATGGAATAGTTCAATTTATTTAGTACAAATGACAACAACATATACCGCAAACATTCAAACAATAGTCTTACAAAATTTACGATATACACATGAAAGTGTGTTTCTTCAATGAGCTTCAAGTATTAAGCAAAAGTTCCAATATACATCGATACAATGAACACCACTAGCTCCAATAGTGGAGCATTAAGCCACTACTTACTCTCCAAAAGAACTATCTTCCTCTCTAATGCCTAGTTGGAGAAGCCAAGGTGAAAATTCCTTTGCTTGAGCTATGAGAGTGTATATATAACAAATGAGGTGACTCTCCACCTCCCCTATGACTCTTGAGCTCCCTCATGACTCGTGAGCGTCCATGTGACTTTTCAAATTCTCATGAGACCCTTCGACTTCTACATGACCTTTCACATTCTATAGGTGACATTTGAACTTCCACTTACTTTACACTTATAATTTTATTGAAAATTACATAATTACATCAACAAATAATGTGGCACATGATGACTCATGTGACTCTTCAGATGACACTTTGACAAGACATGACTTGACACCGATGACATGGAATTGACGATGATGTTGGTGATTTTTGGGTAGCATCGGATCTGCTCTAGCTCCGAAATTTTGTGGAGGGGCTAGAACACATGAGATATCCAAGACCCATAAATCGTTTGGATAAATTCCACCCAGAATGGATTTTATTCAAATAATTAATTATTTTTAATGGAGCCTAAGTTAAAACTTAGGAAATTAAAATAATTAAAGTGAATTAATGTAAATATGGGTCAGAAGCTTCTAAGTGATGAGGATCAAGCATATTTTAATCTTAGTCGTTGATTAAAGATTTGTTCACGACCATTTATTACTCAATACGAAATGTATAAAGGAAGGCTTAAGGGTTAGTTGGAGAACACACACACAGAACAATATTTGAGCTAGATCGAAATTATGGGGCGTGGTTTGCTGAGAACTTCAGAGTGATTTCTAGTGTAGAGAGGGACAATTCGGCAGTGGGACTTCAGTCCAAGGCCAAGAATACATAGCAGAGAGGAAACACAACACCAAGGAGAGACAAAGCAGCACCCGAGAGGGTGATGCAGAGCCTGGAGAGGTGACGCAGTTACTGAAGAGGCAGCGCTGAGGTTTCTGTGAGGCAGATCGGGAAGAAATCCAACAAATCGATTTCTGAGTCGGGAAGGCTCACGTGGAGGGTGACGCAGCTCCTAGAGGGGGTGATGCAGTCTCAGCACAGAGTTGGGAGCAACACTAGGGACATCACAGTCACCTGTGGGGTTTGATCATTCTATTGTTGGATCAACCAAAATATCTGTCTCCGGATAGAGGTACTTCTGCTAGGATTTTTCTCTGGTGAGCCGGATTTGGCATCCTAGATGCATTCAAAAATATGCTTAATAAATAAACCCTCATATCTGTTGCACCGATTTTCCCACATTGATTTTTTCTGGGGACGTTAGTCCAAAAATAAGTGTGTCCTTTGTGTGATTGTCTCATCTTATTTTTCAATACTTGATTTGTATATTGGTGTAGGCTGCAGTGTATTTGCATTAATGTTTACTGAAGAATGTTGTAAATAAATTTTAAATTAAAGAACACAAGTAGGAAATTCAATTCAGTTAACTGCAGTAGGATTTTTGTTTGTTAGATTCAGAAATTTTCACATGGTATCAGAGGAATTGCAGATCAAGGAGAACTGAAGCCATCAGCGAAAGGACAGAAGAAAAATCCGTTGCAGGAGATCAGTTGTCCCGAGAGACAGCGCAATTCTGGGCCAGAGAGGCAGTGGAAGGGTGATGCAGTCACCAAGGAAGGCTCATGCAGAGCCTACGTTAGCCTACTAGGGTGACGATGTAGCTGAAAAAGGCAGCACAGTGATTGTTGGGCCAATGTAGAGGCTATTGAGTCTCATTTTTCCGGTTACCATAGCTGGAGGTGCAGTGCAGATTTTTATCTGGAGTTGCTGGTGGGACGCTGATTATGTTGGTGCAGAACAGTGTCTAGTGGGGCAGAAGAAAAGTAGAGGGAATCAGTTCCTTAGAAGATTCTTGCCTAGAAGTCTAGATCCAGTGTTGAGCAACAACAAAGAGAGATCAGAGTGGAGTGCTTCGACATTTGTTGGCAGAAGGATTTCCATGAAGGAAATCGAGATTTAGAGGGAGCTTGTTCCTTAGAGGATTTCTAGCACCAAAGAAATCCAGATCTGAGTTTTGTTGGGGTGGAAGCGAAAGAGGGAGAAAGGAACTTGTTCGACATTTAGTTGAGCAGAGATGGCCGCAAGTGGACTGAGGGATCAGGACAGATTGGATGGAGCATCCAACTTTGTCATCTGGAAGGCCAGGATCCTGGTAGTTTTGGATGAACATCGCATCAAGGATCATGCCTTGAACACGATTGTTGTTCTGGTTGATGCTAATCCTATCAAGAAGTACGAGGCTCAAGCGAAATCGAAGCGCATGATAATGGACAGAGTCAAGGATCATGTGATCCCACATATTGCTGAGAAGAATACAACAAGGGAAATGTTGGTGGCTTTGAACAAATTGTAAGAAGGATCTTCCATCCAACGAAAGATGTTGCTTGAGAATCAACTAAGATTGTTTCAGATGCAGAAGGGAGAAGCAATTGATCCCTTCCTTATCAGATTGCAAGAGATATGAGATCAGCTAAATTTCGTAGGGGCTACACCAAATGTTGGATTTATGGTCAAGACTGCCTTGAATGCAGTCATTGAAGACTAGGAAAAAATTTTCCAAAGCATTTTGGGCAGGGCTACTCTTCCTAGTTGGGAGGAGATGTGGGCAGCTCTTCCACAAGAAGAGATCAGACGGTGGACCAAGGCGAGAAACAACAGCAAAGGGATCAAATTCAAGAAGGAAGAAGAGGAAGATGCGACTCTCAGATCAAAGGGATAGCAAGGGAAGTAGAGACGAAAGAAAAAGGACCTCTTGAAAGTCAGATGCTTCAAATGTGGAGAAACAAGACATTTCGCGGCTTCGCCACACAATGCCCTTTGAAATAGAAGGGCAAAGAAGAGAAGTTTGACTTGAAGGCTACTCCAACTCAGGCTGATGAGGAGGATTGTTGGGCATTGGATAAACCAACGGTCCCCGTGTGTTTCATGACATGGACTAACCACCTCTCATGGATCTTTATCTCTGGTGATGCGATCGTTGACTAACACCTGCGGGTTTTGGTCTAACGGAAATCGTGATTCCCAACAATTGGTATCAGAGCCAGTACCTTCACTCAAAGCCTAATAGCTTGAAGGTTGATCATTAGAACACAAATGGAAAAGCCAAGGAAGAAATTCTCCAATCCTCCTAAAGATGTGTCTTCCTCGACCATTGAAATTGAAGTAAATCAATTTGCGAAGGCTCCATTGTTCAATGGAAATTTTGATATATGGGTGGAAAGAATGAGGAATTTCTTAAAGACTCAAGGAATTGAAGTTTGGAAATCAGTGATTACTAATGACACGATGGACGAAGAATCCAAGGAATACAATACAAGAGAAATGAAGGCAATTTTGAATGGGTTACCAAATTCTGTGAAGGCCAATTTTGAAAAATGTTCGTCAGCAAAAGTCATATGGGACAAAATTCATGATCTTCACTCAAATGGAGCATTGACAATGATCTCTAGTCAAGAAGATGATGGAAAACAAGAAAGCAGTCCAGAATCAGTCAATGAAGTTGAAGATAAGAGAGATGACAACAAGGCTAAAGAAGACCTAGAACATGAAGAGAACAAAGAAGACTTTGAAGAAGATCTCATGAATAAACTTATGGCTTCCATGGAAGAGATTAACAGTTTGAAACAGGAAAATTAGGAAATTAAGAAGAAAGCACAAGATGGTGACCAAGACAAGACAAGGAAGGAAGTTGACCTTTTCAAGCTTCAAGTACAAGAAAGAGATGAGGAGCTCGCAAAACTTAAGGAGGAATTTCATCAAAACAAAAGAAAGCATCATGAAGAAGTCATATCTATGACAAATCAATTGTATAAGGCAAAGAAAAGGGAAGAAACTTTGTCAAGCCACCTTGAACAAAGACTTAAGAGTTTGAACAATCTTGAAGCAGAGATTGGTCAATACAAGGAAGAGGTCTCCTCTCTTAGATCTCAACTAGAAGAAGCAAGGAAACAAGCGCAAGGAGATGAGAAGATGATGGAAACTTTGGCGTTCATAGAAGTACAAGTTGATGAAGCAGAAAAGGAGAGAAACACCATGTTATGCCAACTAGAAGAAAAGGATGAAGAAATCTTCAAACTAAAATCAAACATCAATCTTCTCAAGGTCAAAACATGTGAAGCTACAAGAATAAAAGAAGAAATGGAGAGCAGTCTAGCAAAAGAGAATGAAGAAGTCTTCATAATGAAATCAAATATCATCTCCCTTAAAATCGAAGCACACAATGCAACAAGGATGATGGAAGAAATGAAGAAGCAACTAGTTATGAAAGATGAAGATTGTGAAAAGTTGAAAGGAGAAATTGTCTTTCTTAAAAAGGAAGTTGACTTGTTGAATAAAAACTTGAAAAGCTCTCAAACCCTAGATGACATCCTAAGTCATCAAAGGTCTCCCCTTGATAAATCAGGTCTTGGCTATGCAAGTGAACCCTCAAACAAGAATGATAATGCTTCAAACAACAAGGATGTGAGGAAGCCAAGAAAAAATGATACTCCCAGTTCCAGCAAAGGCGAGAGTCAAGATGGCATTAGAAGAAATCCTACTCCAAGAAGACTTGCAGATAATGTCAAAAATACAAAAGGAAATGAATATCATCAAAGAATTCTAATACAAAAAGACTTCATAAGTACTTCAAGGAACTCTTCATCTCCCAGGTACCAAAGTATATTTCTTGGATATTGCTATTCCTGTACAAACTTTGGGCACATGGCAAAAGATTGTAGGGCATATCACAAAGACAAATATAATGGTCCCCATCAATCTCCTAGAAGAAATTTTGCAAGAAGAACTCATGATTTCTTATTCATGAACAAGATAGAGTGCTTCAATTGCCATAGCATTGGACATATGGCACGTGATTGTAACTTGACTTGGGTTCCTAAACAAGCTAAAACCATGAAAACCAAGCCAGAGAAAAAAGTTACACAAGTATGGAGAAGGAAGCAAGTTGAATCCGAAAGTCTCTTGAACACTCCAGCCAACAACACATGTTGTTGATATGATGAAGTCATCCTTGATATTCCAAGTGTTTGATAATGAGACTCTCCCCAAAGGAGACCATGCATACTGTCATGGGCAGCTTATGATTCTTAATCGTTCTTGCAGAAGCTATCCGTGAATAGGCCCTATGAAATTCTTGATGAGTCACATGGAAAATCATCTTTTGATAGATCATCTCTTGGGAGAAACTCCATTTAAGAACATGAATACTTACTTATCTAATGGACTATTTTTGAATATTTCTTCCACTTGATCACAAGGCAGAAATATTTCTTATCTAAATAAGCTAGAGGAGTTTATTCAGGCAGGGGGAGTTGGTTCATCACATGAAGAAATAATGGACCACATCGCCAGAAGGAAGAGTACCATTACAGTGGGAGTAACATACCTATGAAGAACTACTCTTGATGAAGAAAAGAAGTAGCTTGACAAGGGGAGTACTTGGGCACCCTGTTTGCCATTGATGTCAAAGGGGGAGAGAACGTTGGAAGGGCAAGAATATTTCCATCAATGACAAAGGGGGAGATTGTTAATCAAGGTTGTCATTGATGTCAATATGGCATTATTGGGATAGAAATTATTCTTGTGATGCATAATATGACAATGTCCTTTCTCATGGTGACAAGTCCCTCTTGTTTGATAAGGATGTCATTAATGAATATGTCAAGCTATTAATGATGCCATTATGATGTCAAGCCACTAAGAAGATGTCTTGTCCTAGATACTTGAACTAACCATGAAGACACCATAACCTCATGTATACTTGCTCTCGATAAAGAAGCCGTAGGACCCGGATGATGTCCTTACCCTTGATATTGAAGGACTATACATGAATGACCACACATGATGATGTCATACGTGATGGCACTTGATGAAGGTCTTAATGACATGGACAATGATTGGAGACATGACATGAAGGACTTGGAAATCACTTAATGGAAAGACATGACAAGAAGGACTCGGAAATATCCTAATGGAAAATTAATAAATGTTGCACTTGGTTGGTGACATATCACTGCATTATTATTGGATGACATGGATATCCTACATGATCCTATGATGATGAATAAGCCAAAAAATGGAGAAGCCATATTGTCCCAAACATTCCTCATGTTGTCCCAATAGTTATATGCATAAAATTTAAGGACAGTCACAAAGAAAAATATTTTTTGCCACCTTAGAGGCATCTTTTCACAATGGGACCTAGACCATCTTAAAGAGGATTTTCCCCTATTTCCAACGAGCTCTTACATGCCCCAAAATTCCAAATTGTTTGTAAGATATTGAATTTTCAAGTTAAATATATATATATATATATATATTGACAGTGAGCCGACCTACACCTTGTATTTCAAGTCGGCCTCCATACAGAGATGTGTCCCTTCGTTCAAGCAACAAAATATGTATATATAGAGACCGCAGACCCTCATTTCAGTTAAGGAATTTGGTCAAAATCTCAAAGAATAAGCACAGAAGCATAAAGGAGGCCGAAGAGGATAAGAAAATATTGTTTGGACCATTCTTTTAAGATCAGATCACTGTTTAAGTCCTTAAGAGGCATATACGAAGCTCAGACCTGTTTATGTTCCTTGTGGGAAAAAATTTCAGAGCAAAGGGTTTTGAACTGTAGTATAGACCTGTGTGAAATTATTTGGACATTTATCTTCAGATCTGTGCCTAGCACATTGTACACTTAGTTGACATTTTTTGTAAGTGTTTGGGAATTGTTTAGGAGTGTCCTATTAACAGAATTAAGGATACCTTTGGGCAGATTAAAGCAGAATAGAAGACCAAGTTAAAGTATAGTCTTGGAACTGCTTTACACCCTGGAGACTTTTGGAGCATTCCCAAAGTTATAAGTTTTAGACATCAGTTGGGAATTTGCAGCAGTGTTTCAACATCCTTTTTGAAGACATAGGATAGATTCAAAAGCAAAAATAATTCCTTGGAGCAATATTACTGAAGTTTGTTGAAACACTTCTTTTAGAGCAGCGTTGTTGAAGATTTGTAGAAACACCTTTTGGAGTTGTCCCTTATCTGCATTAAAGAACCTATTAAAGGCCTATTTGAAATAGCATTGAAGCCCATATGAAGTATTCTTTGAAGAATATTGTTTGACATTTGTACAACAATGAAGAGCATTGGAGACTCTTACTAGCCATATTGAGGAAGACCTTGATGGACTAGCCCCTGGAACATTTTGGAGAATTGCTAATGCAGATCTTGGAATTAGATTTTGAAATAGTCTGGTTGAGCAACTTTAAAACCACTTCATAACAAATTTGGTGTTGAAACATTGTTTTTGAAGTGTGCAGATCTGATCCTTTGGAGCATTGTTTTGAAGACTTCTTGAAATAGGTCCTGAAGAGTAACTTATAGAAGACAATGTTTTGATGTCAAGGGAGATTATTGAAGCATTAGCCTTGTTGATGTAAAGACCTCTGAAAGAGAGTATAAGGAAACATCCCTTGAAGCAAGCATCAAGAAGCTTGTTGAAGACATTGTGAAGATATTATAAAGACATCTTGGGAAAGCATTATTGAAGACTTAAACTAATCTTGAAGGCACCCTTGGAAATCATGATGCATTTTTGAAGACCCTTATGATGTGACCTTGAAAATAGATTGGGTGACGTGAAGAGTCTTGGAGACACCTTCTAAGAAGACAAGGTTGTCATTGATGAAGTGATTTGGAGCAGGTATTGCTGAAGATTGTCAAGGCTTGTCGAAGAAGTTATTGGGAGCCATGAAGTATAACCAAATATATCTTGACGAATTGAAGCAGGAGGTTGGAGCCTCATAGAGACAAGGTTGGTGCCTTGGATGATAGGGTTGGAGCCCTAGAGGATAGGAGTCCTCAAGAGACCAGGTTGGAGCTTGTACCAGATATAAGGTTGGAGCCCTTGAGGTTGGTGCCTCATAATTGACAAGGTTGGAGCCTTGGAAGTCCAAGTTGGTGTTTGGCAAATACAGGTTGGAGCCTGGGAGATTGAAGATCAGTGTCTTCATCTAGGGTTGGAGCCCTACATATATTGTACTTGACTTATTGAAAAGAAGAAATTAAGAAAAGAATTTATTCTTATTGTTCATTTTTTGTTCTAAATATAAGTGATCTAACTGGTAAAAATAACAATTGAAAAGAAATATTGATTCACCCCCTTCTCAGTATTCCCAAATAGTGGTATCAGAGCATAGGTCATGAGTTCGATACACACCCAGCTCGCATTGGGGGGGAGATTATTGGGCATTGGATAAACCAACGCTCCCCGTGTGTTTCGCGACATGGACTAACCGCCTCTCGTGGATCTTTATCTCTGGCAATGCGATCGTTGACCAAAACCTGCGGGTTTTGGTCTAACGGCAATCGTGATTCCCAACAAGGATGACGATGGATGTGCCATGAGTGCCCATGCACATCTAGAGAAGAGGTGGGGCGATATGGAGCTGTAGTTGGAGCTACAAAGAGAAGAGGGACATGATACTTGAGGTGCCCAAACTCTTGGATCACATAAGGCTACGGGAGCCCTTAATAACAGTAGCAAAATGACGAGAGTCAGTTGGTGCAAGGGATGATGGAGCGATAGTGGCAGCGTTAGAGCGCTTATTTCTGGAGTAGCGTAGAGTAGAGGCAGCAGTAGCGCAGTGCACAGGAGTGCAGCGCAGTGCAGAGAAGCAACAACGCAATGCATCAGAGGTTCAACGTAGACTAGCAGCAGAGGAAGCTTCAACATCGAGGTACATCTAGACTGACTAGTATGTCATGATTTGGGATGTATTTCAGTTTCTTAACTCTCAGCAACTGAGTTGCAGTGCAATAGTTAGTAGTGGCAGTGCTATGGGCATCATGATAAAGCATATTGAGAGGGAGTTGCAGTATAGATGTAGCAATGACAGTGACAGAGTCATGGGCAGTAGTACAGATTGCAGCAACGTAGTGGATGAGGGACAATACTCTAAGCATCAACAATGCAAAGGATCGATGTCGTGGATCAGGGTGATGCTTCCGGTGAGAAGTATTGTTAGAGCACATTCCTCGCTAAGAGGGAGTGTTGATTCTTTGGCAGCATCAGATGTGCTCTAGCTTCGAAATTTTGTGGAGGGGCTAAAACACATGAGATCTCCAACACTCAGAAATTGTTTAGAGAAATTCCACACGGAATGGATTTTATTCAAATAATTAATTATTTTTAATGGAGCCTAAGTTATAACTTAAGAAATTAAAATAATTAAAGTGAATTAATGTAAATATGGGTGAGAAGCTTCTAAGTGACGAGGATCAAGCATGTTTTAATGTCAGTCGTTGATTAGAGATTTGATCATGGTCGTTGATTCCTCAACAGCAAAAGTATAAAAGAAGGCTTGAGGTTCAGTTGGAGAACACATACACACACAGAGCAGCATTTGAGCTAGATCAAAATTCTGGGGCGTGGTTTATTGAGAATTTCGGAGTGAATTCTAGTGCAGAGAGGGACAGTTCAGCAGTGGGACTTCAGTCCAAGGCCGAGAATACATAGCAAATAGAAAACACAGCACCAAAAAGAGACAACGCATCACTTGAGAGGGTGACACATATCCTAGAGAGGTGACGCAGTCACTAAAGAGGAAGCGCTGAGGTTTCTGTGAGGGAGATTGGGAAGCAATCCAGCCGATCGATTTCGGAGCCTAGAAGGCTCATGTGGAGGGTGATGTAGCTCCTAGAGGGGGTGACGTAGTCTCAACGCAGAGCTGGGAGTAGCTGCTGATGTGCAACACTGAGGAAAACGCAGTCACCTGTGGGGTTTGATCATTCTGTTGTTGGATCAGCCAAAATATATGTCTCCGGATAAAGGTACTTCTGCCATGATTTTTCTCTATTGGGTGAACCAGATTTGGCACCCTATTTGTATTTAGAAATCTGCTTAATAATAAAACCCCCATATCTGCTTCATCAATTTTCCCGCATTCGGTTTTTCAGGGGACGTTAGTCCAAAAATAAGTGTGTCTTTTGTGTGATTGTCTCATCTTATTTTTCAATACTTGATCTATATATTGGTGTAGGCTGCAGTGTATTTGGATTAATGTTTACTGAAGAACGCGAGAAATAACTTGTAAATTAAAGAACACAAGTAGGAAATTAAAATCAGTTAACTACAGTAGGATTTTTGTCAGTTAGATTCAGAAATTTTCACAGATGTGTCAATGTCAAGCTTCTCCTCTTGCTACTACCTTTATGTCTTCATAGAATATGATGCATGTTCTGCCTCTTCCTCCTTCAAAAGGCTTGAGGATAGGAAGTCTTCATTATGATCTTGGTCCTTTATTTCCATCGTGGTCTCGCGTCCCTTCATCTTCTCGTTCAATGATCATCTTGTCTTCATAGCTTCATAAGTGTCTTCTAGCATAGTATCCTTCTCCTTTCTGAGCATCATCTTGTCATTTCAAGATATGGTACCTGCAAATGAAATCCACTCATGACAAGACGCATTAGTCTGGAAATCTCCTAGACTAAATTTCTTCATGCGAATCACTGATTGGCGTAAAACTGAGTACGAGATAGGGAGGAAGGCTCAGGGATTGTGTAGTGTGCAGATCCAGAGGACAGGAGTGAGGAACTGCTGACTGTGACTGCATAATGCACACAACTTGAGGCCTAAGAAGCATGACTACGTAGTAAAGGGTCACAGTGAGTCAAACTTTCCCATTGTAATTGCACAATGCGCAATTCAGGAGAGAGACTAGGCCACTAGATTGCGCAGTTGCGCAGTTCAAGGAGACAGATAGCTGGCTAAAATTGCGCAGTTGCGCAAGTAAGGGAGAAATATTGCTAACTGAAATTGCGTAATACGCAGAATAAGACTGACTAGGAGGTAGGATTTCCCAGTTATGGGGAGAAAGAGGTTTTTCTTGAGCACTATAACTATGCAATGCACAGCCCTTGGGGGCAGTGACTGCGCATTGCACAATTCAGAGGGGCATACTAAGTCTAGGTTGGTTGGGCATGAAACTTTCTGGAATTTGACTAAGTGTGGGATTAGTGAGGCAAAGATGAAACCAAGATATAATTTGAACATGATCACACACTCAAAAGTCTCAACACCCAAAATCAACATAATCCCTTTAATGTGATAGCAAAACAACACTTTCTCCCAAATGCGACACTTCAAATATACTTTGCGATGCCAATGGCGACACCAAAAAATAATGCATAAACTTTGGGGATGAGTCTACTACATGTCTATATGGTAAATAGGAACCATTGGTACCAATGTTGCCTCTTACAATGAACCATAACTTCTTGAAGCCTCGAAAATCGTTGCTTCAAACATCGGGGGATAACCACCCGGTCGGGACCTTAAGACAACTCCTTTTCCGTTTGGGATGGTGGCTCCGACTGGATTTATAGGACCAGTTTCCTACTAATTTGAATGGGTTGGTAATGGAATGGTTGGATGAAGGGAAAATGGGACTAAATGACTGAAATGAAAATAATAACTATTCTAATTTAAATACTGATAAAGAAATTATAAAACTAGCTTGGGTATCATATGTGAATACAACTTTAAATTGTTTCAATTGAACAATAACCATAAAAATGTGTTACATCTTAATTGAAATGTGCAACAACAAATAAAGATAACTCTGTTTAAGAAATTAAACAGAGTTATATTAACATATTGTATTCATCATTGTATATCGTTTGTATATACTATGAAAGATAAATATTTCCAATATACTCAGAAATGATATATATAAAGAAATATTGTGAAACGAAGTACATATAAATGATAGAAAATTTAAAAGATAATATCATATAACAAAAGAAACTAACAGTGAATAGATAGAAATACCATATCCATCTTGAGACTTTCAAATGCAATATGATACTCTAATCCAGCAATTCCGATGTAAAGTCAAATTCAAGGTACAGAAATGCAATTCTTAAAGATAATTCCGCACAGAATCACCAGATGTGATCCTTTATAAAAGAATATAGGAGTAAATGGAGTACATAAATGTAATCCCCAAGTCAAAAATATTACAAATTAAGGACCTTTTTCTAAATGCATGAAAGGGGTTTAAATAGGTACTTAACAAAACAAAATAACTAAAACTATTCCTATAATCTATCTAATATCAAAAAATCTAGAACCGAAATGCGATCTTGTAGTAGACTGGCTCATTGATCATCAGTTAAGGTGGATGTGCGAAGGTGGCAAATATTGAGCATATCTTGGACTTCTGTTGGCCGACTCATTTTTGAATGTAATTGTCCAGTGTATGTAGCATCAGAGAATTCAAGAATGATACAATGAATAGAATTCGAAAGGAATTTGATGGCCATCTGTTGGTTGTGTGGCTTGATCAGATAAGTCCACATAATATCCCATGAAATTCCTTAAAGTTCGCTAATCTGTTGATTTTTATTGATTATCTCTTCCTTCCACCTGGAATCAACTTCTTTTACTTTAGGTAACTTGCATGGGGTACAATCTGAGATCAAATTGGTAGCGTACAAGCTGTCATTAATCAATTGTGTTGCATTATTTATTAAACCTTTAGCCCTTGATATGGCTCTTTCTGATTTGATCAACTGTTGTTCCCATTCCATAAATAAAATTTCCTTGTGTCTCTCTTCAATTCTAGGAAGATTAGCTTTTCTTCCCTGTTCTGTATCCTACCATGAAAGGAACTTGGAAACTTTATCATCAGCATCATCAATTTCTTGCCTAAGAGTGACTGATTTATCTATCAAAGATGATGTTATTTCGCACAAAGGCTCAATTTGTTTCAACTTTAGACAAAATTCATTTAAATTTTGAGATAACAGTTTTTTTATTTCAAGAGCTTCAGTTTTGAATTGAGCTAACTTAGGATAATCCTTGAACTTGTCCAATGCTGATTGGAACATTTTTTCTTGTTCAATATTTGAATTTCTCTCACTTTGTAGAATATTTTTTAGCTTTTCTACCTCTTGATTCAACTTCTGCTGTTTGTCCAAGGCTTGTTCATCAATCTTCTTCTTTTCAAGGCTGAGCTGCTCTTCTAAGTGTTTAGTTCTGAGTTCTGCATCCTAAACTCGTTGTTCCAACTGAATAATCTTTTGTTGATTACCTACAACATGTTCTTCAAAAATAGCAATTTGCACATCCTTTTGTTTTACCAGTTGTGTAACTTCGGAAGCTTTATCTATAGTGGCATCACTATAGGCACCGACATACTAAGACAATTTGGTGAGATCCTCAGATGGATCCACCTCAGCATTTTTATAAACAATATTTAGAAATTCCCCCTATGATGCTAAAAGTGCATCTTGATCCATTCTCCTCCTTTTCCTTTGTTTTCTTACTACAACCCTATGTTTGGGATTGTAGAATATATCTAAAGGAGGGATTTATTCTATCTTTAGCATAATTTCTCCTGTGGGGTTTTCAGGAATGATTTCTACATCCTGATCATTGAGATTATCAACTTGAGAAGTGTTTTGTTGTCCTATCTGCTGGCAAATTGTTGATATTGGCTCAGCAAATGAGGAGAAACAATCAGTTCAATATCTACTTGTCCTCTTGCATTATTGTTTATATCTTTCTTGGGTGCCTGTTCAGTGTTTTTATTTTCTATGCTTCCTTTCTCAATATGTACATGGGCATCAGTACCCATGCTCTCTTTTTCTGTTTGAACTAAATACTTCTGTGCATCTTTTTTAGCAGTTGTTTCTATCTTGGCAGTGTCAGCTTTGCTGCTGTCATCCTTTTTTCCCAGAACAGGATCAACTCCTATTACTTCCTTACCAGAAGTACTTCCTGCTTCTTTCTGTTGTGATGCTTTCTCCTGTATGGGAGCTCTTAACTGATCAAGAGGCACTTTAAGTAACCTCTGACTTCTAAAAAACAAAAACTTTTTCATGTCTTCGGCCTGCAACTTGGACTTAACTGAATCAAAAACTTGGGATATATCATCCACAGAAACAAATAAATCATCAAAAATGTCTGGTTCATGTTCGAACCGAGCAATCGAAACAGAGGTAGTAAAATCATACACCACTTTCCTTGGGTCGTATTGCCTTCCAGGAATTGTTGAAAGCTTAAGATCAGAAATCTTACCAACCTCTTTCTCAGCATGAGCGAAACTATTGAGAGTATAATCACCACACTTAAAAGGGAAAGTAGGCCACATAAGCTTTTTATTGCTTTTCAAAATTCTAGACATTCCTTCTACTGTTAGTTGATAAGAAATCTCCTGAGCTAGCAGCTTATCTGGAACGTATAGGGGAAGGATATGTGGCTCAACAATACTCCCAAAAATTCTAATATAGGTAAATTTTTCTTTCCCGAACCAATCTAAGATAAAGGACAAATCAATCTTGGCTTTATTGGAAAGTCTAGGAGGGAAATGGCCAAAAATGGTTTGGTAAATTGGAATGAAAAAACCATGGCAGACTCTGTAAACATTATGTTTGCAATGTTCCTTCCATAAGAATTTGTGATACACATGAATAGGGACATGTTATTTGGGAGTCCATTTCCAACCTAGCATGGAGAATTCAAAATTAAAACAAAGGGCGTCTAAGATATAAGCACAAAAATGGAAAGGGGTGGAATTCACTGAATTCTTGTCTTTTCTGTACTCAAGAATTCGATTGGCTATCTTATCAGACAAAATGATAGCCCAATCCATAATTTCAGAACTAACAGCAGAATGAATTAACGGGACCATTTGAATGGAAAACCTAGCAGAGTTATTATTTCCGAACAACCTACACATCATCGTTGCGGCATAACAATATGGAGGCGAGAGAGACTCCACAGAGTACATACCTGATGCCTCCTGCTTATGCTTCTCAGGGTTATTCCTCTATTCTTTGATTGGCTCTGCCTGGTTTGTATGTTTTGCAGCATATTCCTTAAGAAAGTCTTTGTTGTAAATTTTTTGCGGGTTGGGAAGGTGGTACATTGCTTTAATATATTCTTCCCTGAATGACCCCAACACTGATCTAGAAGCAGAAACAAAAGTCATGTTTTGAATGGTCACATTGTCAATGACACATCTGATAACATCATAGTAGGGAAAAATGTTTGCCCGGGCAGCTACTCGGTGTAAAAATGAATTTTCCAATGCACTGAGTTGAGTTTCAGAGTCAGAGTCAGAATCTTCTTCATCGGGAACAGTTTCTTTAGGCACAATAACCCTAGGTTTCTCCTTTTCAATCAAATTGTATACATTCTCCCATGTCATCTTCCCCATTCCTTGACAGGAGGTGTCTATGACTAGCTTGAGCCTCGCTGGTTTATCCTTGGGCGGCATGGTTAATACAAGGGCTTTTGCAACAAAAGCAGCTTTAGATTTTCTGCTTCTCTTTGACATTTCAGTGTCGAGCAAATTCTCTCTAGTTCTGCAAATGAAAGGATTCGAAATTTTGTTCTGCAATTCAATATTGGAAAGTCGAAACAGCCATTTTAGTCTATAGCGATCGCTGTTAAAGATCTCGTTTATTTAATTACCATCTAATCTCCCATATTTACAACATAAATGCCTCCAAGGTCAGTTTCACGCATTGAAAACAAAATAACTTATGATCTTTTATTTGATTTTCAATTAATGATAACGTATTGAACCCTGAGTTCTTGAGACAAGGATGGAATAAATTAGAAATTCACTTTCATTCTTCATGATACATGAATACTTATAATGTGAAATAACAATCAGCATCAAGTCTTCAATGGTGTGCAAAATAATACAACATAATTCATTGCCGATTTTCCGATTTACAATCGCATCGCAATTTGTTTTAAAAAGGAAATGCGATAACGCTTTCTACCCAATCCCGATCGCATCGGAGATTTAAATTGAAATGGACCATTTAACACTATCTCCGAAAATGCGATTGCGATTGAGCGCAATTACATTGGAATTTATAATGAAAGGAATGCAATGTTTAACTTTTCTTCCGAAACGCAATTGCGATAAATCGCATCGCATCGGCCATAGATAGAAAAATGCATACTTAACGCAAATCTGAAATGCGATTGCGATTTAGTGCAATCGCATCAGAGCTTTTCAAAGCAAAAACAACTCTTTAAAAGAACTTTTCCGAATTTCCGATTGTGATTACTGTTCCTCTTAACATATTTTAAGTACAAAATCTTTCTAATATGTTCAAATATGTTAAAAGGTCTTCTAACTCATCGGATCGGAAAGTTTTTTAAAGTTTGTACACTTTGTGAATAAAAATGTGATATGCATTATTTTATTCATGGATCTTTTTATTTCTATTTGGGGAAAAAGATATATAAAAGGGGACCTATTTTTAAATGGGTTTTATTCAAAAATTTAAAAATGGGGAAGGTTGTTGTACAGTACAACAATTGGCGATTCACTAGAAGAAACAGTTATCTCTGAAAAAATGAAATGAATACTATATTTCTAGTAAGTAAAAATTTCTAAAGATAATGAAATTTTTTCTTAAGATAATTCAAATAAAATCTAACTGTGAAAAAGAATATAAATCACTTACAATTTCTTTCTAATTCTTCAAGGATAAAAACATTTTTGGGTTATCTCAAGCTTTGATTGGTTGATAATAATAAAGTAAGTGGATTTTCTCAAGTTTAGCTTATGTAATATACTCCATTATCACAGGTATTGCCTCTACTGCCAGCAAACGTTCATAGTCTCGACAGGGTTACCTTTTAACCATCAACCATTCATTGTCCCATCCAATTAAGATTATGAATCTTTAAAAAATAAATTCATAAGACATATTTTCTCATATTTTTTGTCTTTTTATTTATTTTTCTTAATTTAAGAGCCATTGTTCTGGTTTGGTAGCCAGTTAGTAACAATGTCATTCACTAGTTATAATTAAACTGAACAAGCTGGATCGTGATGAGACCCCTTGTCTTAATTTATAAGCCATTACCCTGTTTTGGTATGCAGTATTGGTAATGTCAGTTTCATTACTTCCTATGATCATGGTAAGCAGGCTCGTGATGAGACCTCTTATCTCCTAAATTTGGTCATATAATTTCTTTAGAATTACATTCTAAAAAATCACAATCGAAATGGATGGGTGAAATAGTTGTATCTTTAAGAATAATTGGATGATAATTCACAGAGTTTTTTGTTTGCTAAAGCTTGAAAAAGTCTTTACTTTTTAAAGATAACCTTTCTCTGCTTAATAAACTTATAATGATTTATATCAAAGTTTCAAAAGATCATGCAAATGTTTTAAACAAATTTTCAAAGTTTAACATTTTTATTTTAAACAATAAAAATTGTAATAAATTCTCCAAAAATTCTCATTTACATGAAATAAGTACTTATAACATTCTTTCCAAGACAACTTTATAATAGTAAAAATTCAATCAAAGACTTTTAACAACCTTTATTTACAAAAATAAATAAACAATTGCAGAAAGGAATATGTACAAGTCAGAAGGGGTTACCTCCTTATGAAAAGAATTTCTTTAAGACAAACTCATTTACAGGAAGAGATTCTCTCTTTCCTGTTAAATCTTGAAGTATGAATGTATATGAGTCTATATTTTCAGCAATCTGAAATGGTCCAAGCCACATCTTCTGAAATTTGGTATGCTTACCTTTTTCTTCATGTGTTTTATCCCATTTCAGAACAAGATCACCAATTGACGAATTTTTTGAGCCAGTGGAATTTGAATCAAAAGAAGATTTAACAAGTTGTTGATGTTTTTCATGAGCACTTCTTTCTTTCTCTCTATCCTCTTCTAATTTTAGGATTTGATCAAATCTCAATTGAATGGATGAGGAAGGATTTTCTTCAATGAATTGCACCAGGGCTAATGATGGAAGAGCTAGATTTGATGGTATTACAACTTCTTTACCATAAACTAAATTGAAAGGTGAAGTTCCAATAGAAGCTTTAAGAGTAATACGATCAGCCCATAATGCAAAGATTAAAGACTTGTGCTAATTCTTCTGATTTTGGTCAATAGTCCTTTTAATGATTTTTATGAGATTTTTGTTGGTGGATTCTGCTAAACCTTTACCTTGTGGATAATAGTTAGCTGAATATTTCAATTTAAAACCTCTCTTAATTGCAAACTCCATTATACTATTACCAGAGAAATAAGATGCATTGTCGAAGACCAGAACGTTAGGTACACCAAACCTGGTAATGATGAATTGATCAATGAAATCAATAATTGCATCAGAATTGTCTACCTTTAGAGGAATCGCTTCTACCCACTTTGTGAAGTAATCTGTTGCTGTGAGGATCTACTTATGCTGCTTAGAAGAATGAGGTGTTATCTCACCAATAATATCAAGCCCCCATTACTCAAATGGTTGTTCAATGTTTACTGGCTGTAGAGGAAAAGCTGGCTTCTTTTGTCTTCCACTAGCAGTTTGGCAAATTTTGCATTTTCTCACATAATCATGTGTATCTTTAAAAAGGGTAGGCCAATAATACCAGCATGGATAATTTTGTGGGCTGTGGTATCGCCTCCAAAATGACCTCCTGCTGGTCTATCGTGTAATTCCTGCAATACCTTTTTGGCTTCAGTCTTTTCAAGACATCTTAATAAGATTGAATCATAATTTTTCCTTAATAACACATCATCAATGATTTCATATTTAGTAGCCTTCAATCTTAAAGCACGTTTATTCTTATAGCTGAGATTAGAAGGAGCATATCCATTTTTCAAGTAAAATATCAGATCAACGTACTGAGATTCATAATCTGTAATACTTATCTGATTCACTTGAACAACGTTTTCTGGATCTTGATTTTCTGGTATGTTATGAGCTCCTGCTAATAATCTGCAAAAACCTTGTCCTCTAACAATATTTGTTGGTTTAATGTCAATATCATATTATTGCAAAGTTGTCACCCAATTTGCCCTTTTTTCTCCTACTTCTCTTTGAATTAGTAATTGTCTTACTGCTGAGAAAGGAACAATAACCTTTGTGTGTGTTTTTAAGAGAAAAGGCCCAAAATTTTTGATTGACTTAAATACAACGAAAGCTTGTTTCTCAACATCAGAATAATTCAGCTCAGCTCCTTGCAGATTTCAGCTGAAGAAAGAAATCGGTGCTTCAACTTGTTGATCATTGAGCTGTGTTAAAACAACAGCATAGGATGTTTCGGTTGCCAAAGTATATAGAATAAAATCATTGGAAAAATTGGGAGTGTTTAATGCAGGTGCATCAATAATTGCCTTCTTGATTGCTTCAAGGCTTCTTTTTCTTTATATCCCCATTTGAACATTGAATTTTTCATAATCATATTCTACATAGGTAAAACAATTTGAGAAAAATCTGGAATGAATCTTTTTACAAAATTAATCTGACCTAAAAATGATTGCATGGAATTTTTATTATGAGGCAAAGAAATATCAGAAATTTCTTTAACTATTTTAGGATCGATGTATATACCATCTTTTGACACAATAAACCCTAAGAGTTTTCCTTGATCGAGAGCAAAGAAAGATTTCTTTGGGTTTAAGGAAATACCAAATCTTCTACATCTTTCAAATATTTGTTTCAGATCATATAAATGATTGGATCTCCTTTTTGAATAAACTGTTATGTCATCAAGATAAATAACAACAGATCTATTAATCAGACCCTTAAATGCTATATCCATGGCTCTCTGGAAAGTAGCTCCTACATTCACTAAACCAAAAAGCATTTTCTGATAAGCATAGGTTCCCCATTTGGTTCTGAAAGTGGTTTTTAACCTATCATCTGGATGTACTAGAATTTGATTATACCCTGAAAATCCAACAAGGAAGGACATGAGTTCAGAACCAGCTACCTTTTGGAGAATTTGCTCCATAGTTGGCAATGAGAAGTTGTCTTTTTGACATGCCTTGTTTAAATTCCTGAAATCAATACAGATTCTAATATCGCCATTTTTCTTCCTGACAGGTACCATATTGGAAACCCAATTGGAATGCCTTACAGGAAAAATGATTTTGGCTTTCAAAAGTTTATTGAGTTCTGTTTTGATTTGATCTTCAAGATTTGGATGAATCTTTCTTAACTTCTGTTGCACGGGGTTAACATCAGATAGCATTGGAATTGTGTGTTGAATTACAGAAGTATCATAAGTCTTTAAATCCTCATAATTCCAAGCGAAGACATTTTTATATTTACTCAGAAGTTTAATGAAAGCAGATCGTTCTTCTGGAGTTAAATTGAGACCTAGATTAACATTTTGAGGTTTAGAATCAGAGCTAAGATTGACTAATTCAAATTTCAAAGTTGAACTTTTGAATTTTAGCATTAGCAGTTTTCTTGAATCCGTCTTTAATATCATAAAGATACTCAAGTTTAACAACAGATTTAGGAATTAGATTTTCATTATTTCTTGAAGTAATTTGCAGATCATGATCATCTTCATCAATAATTTGTTCATCATATGATTTCTCAAAAGTTAAGAAATTCAAAATATCTTGATCATGTTAGAATACTCTCCAGTTTGTAATATTGTCTGGGACAGATGAGCGAAAAATCAACTCAACTGAAAATCTATTAGGACTGCAATCTTCAGCAGGAAGGAGTTTGGACGCAACATTAGCTAACAAGTCAACTGATGTATTTTGATTTCTGGGAATAGAAGAGATATTAAATGCTAGAAATTGAGTGGTAAGATCCTGTACTAGAGTTTGATAATGTTTGAGATGTCCTGAAAGACAATGGATGGTATTCTTTACTTGTCTTATGACAATTTCAGAATCTCCATATACTTTCAGGTATTTTACATTTAACCCTATGGCTTTATAAAGCCCTTGAATCAAGGCTTCATACTCAGCAGTATTATTAGTGCACTCAAATTCTAATCTACATGATAGCATAGTATTCTCTCCATTTGGATCAATTAGGATGCATCCTGCTTCTGCTCCATCATTAGATTTTGATCCATCAAAATATAATGACCAAAATAAAGTTTTATCAACAGGTTTATCTACAAAAGAATAAAAAATATTTACAATTCTAGAAGAATCAGATTGCGAAAAATTTTCAATTTGAGAAATAAAAGTATTTACAGAGAATGGTGATTGTGGTGCAGTAAAATTTCCAAGAAAAGACTCGATAGAATAACCTCCAAGAATATTATTGTTGAAAGCTACAGGTTCGTTAGGTTGTTCAAACTCAGTCACAATGTGCATCATATGTTTTTCTCGCTCAATTTTAATTTGATTTGGTTTTCCCTTGTAGGGAAGCCACATATGTGAATAATCAGTAGCGATGTAACCATTAAGTTTTGCAGACCAGTCCTTGCTTAAGACTAACCCATAGAATTCCGGAATATCTACAATTAGAATATCAATTATTTGGACAATTCTAGGGTTAGAAGCTAGTCTAATGGTAACTGAATTGATTTCTCCAATAACTTGTACCTTGGAGCGATCCAATTGTACAATGTGAATAGCAGACTTCTGAGGTTCGATATTCAACTTAGCACAAACTAAAGAAGGCATTATATTGGAAGATGCTCGAGAATCAATTAAACAATTATGTAAATTTTTATTGTAGATTTCATAGGTTAGCAGAAATGGAGGTGTCTGGGAACCTGATCTTTCTCCAATAAGAACAGTGTCGGATGCATCTACTTTGTTTGGTGGCTTATCAGTCCCTTTAGCTGCTTTAGCTACTACACCACTTGGTAGAGGAGCAATAGGTGTAGCATTTAACTCTTTTAATAACAGCTTTTGTTGATGTTTGAGTTTGCTGAGTTCATGTAATGAGATATTCGCTCTAGTATTTTTCATGTCTTCAACAATATTATAGTCCATCGGATCTGATACTACCAGAGTTTTGGATGATGATGTGGGAGGATTGGGAGATGATGGCTGATTCTGAGTGGGTAATGAAGAAGTCTTTTTTGCAGGAGTTTTATCTTTGGTACTTGGAGTTGTATTTTTCTTTTTCGGAATAGTTTGAATAGGTTTCGATGTAGATTTGCTCCTTGTACTTACAGGCATAGCTTCTTGTTCCATGTCACTATCTAAATTAGGGAGAACGAAATCCCACATTCCATTTAGTTCAACAACTTCTTCCCTCTCATCTTCTTCGTCTGATATTAGAGGATTCTCTTCTTCTTCTTCATCTTCTGATTCTACATTGGAAATTGCATTAGGAGGTTTTGATTCAGTTTGATTTCTCTTGAAATTTCTAAATGGTCTCTTTGTAGAAGTTTCTGCTACCTGCTTTTTGATCTCAATCATCTCATTAGACATGGTTTTAAGAACTTTCTGTAAACCTTCCATGTCATATGGATCTCTTGGTGTCTTTTTCTTGGAATCATCTTTAAAAGTGACTTTCTTTGATTTTCTTTCATCAATAGTGTTTTTCTTATCTAGAGCAATCATTCGCTTTTCCACTGAAATAGCTTCCTTCATATTTTCAGCTAAAGTTGGCTTTGCAGCTCTATCTACGAAAATTGCTATATTTGAGGGTAAAGCATTAATGTACCATTCACTTCTAACTTGTTCACTAGGTTTAGATGTTGCAGGGATCTTGTTCAAGAGTTTATTAAATCGTGAGTTAAAGTCTTTAATGGGTTCCTTTGATTGAGTCTTTAAATTGGAGAGATCGTTAATTAGGGTAGCAACTGATCTATCATCTCCATATTTAGTTAAAAATTGTTCCTCAAACATATCCCAATCAGTGATAGAATTAGCAAGTAAGGAAAAGTACCAGGATCCTGCTGTTCCTTGTAAAGTATAGGGAAATAATTGGACTACAACATCTTCATGCACCACTTGATTCAGATTTATAGCAAGCATGAAGTTATTGATATGTTCTTCTGCTGATATACCACTATCTGGACTAAAATTTGGGAGCCATTTTTTAGGATGATCAGGTAGATCATGCAAAGGTGCAGCCATATTCACAGCTCCTGGTCTGGTCCATGGTCTTTGTGCTGGTTGAGCCATTCTTGTAACGATGGTAGATGAACTAGAAGGGATAACTGGTATATGAGTAATAAAAGTTGAAGTACTGGAAGAGACAATTAATGTTTTAGTAGATGTAGTTTGTGGAGATGAAAATTGAGCAGATATAGATGAGACTACTGTACTTTCCTGATTTGTAGCTTGGGAAACAGATGATTGAATATGCGATGAAAAACTAGTACCACTTTCTGTTTCCGATGGAGTTTTTCTTGTTTTGACTCTACTAGGTATAGGAAATTCTTTTGGAGAAATTCCAAGTTTTTCACTTTGTGATCTAGTAAGAGGTCTGGAAGAAACAAACTGCGAAGTGACACTACCTCCAGATAATTTCGATTCTTCTAATGATAATGAGAAACCTTGAAGTTTATGGGTCAAGGCCTCAACTTCAGGGGATTCAGGAGTTGGATTATCTGATTGTTCTGAAACTTTGGTAGTGGGTGTTTGAATACTTTTCTCAATTTCTTCTCTTGTGATTTGAGATGTGGAAGAAATTGAAGGTGATGAGGGTGATGTGCTCTTAGAATGGCTTTCGGATTTAGATTTATCTGCCATTCATAGCTTATGGCCCTCCTTCTAGCGCCAAAAATGTTGAAGCCTCGAAAATCGCTGCTTCAAACATCGGGAGATAACCACCTGGTTGGGACCTTAAGACTGCTCCTTTTCCGTTTGGGATGGTGGCTCCGACTGGATTTATAGGACTAGTTTCCTACTAATTTGAATGGGTTGGTAATGGAATGGTTGGATGAAGGGAAAATGGGACTTAATGACTGAAATGAAAATACTAACTAATCTAATTTAGATACTGATAAATAAATTCTAAAACTAACCCGGGTATCATATGTGAATACAACTTTAAATTGTTTCAATTGAACAATAATCATAAAAATGTGTTACAGCTTAATTGAAATGTGCAGCAACAAATAAAGATAACTTTGTTTAAGAAACTAAACATAGTTATATTAACATATTGTATTCATCATTGTATATCGCTTGTATATACTATGAAAGATAAATATTTCCAATATACTCAGAAATGATATATATAAAGAAATATTGTGAAACGAAGTACATATAAATGATAACAAATTTAAAAGAGAATATCATATAACAAAAGAAACTAACAGTGAATAGATAGAAATATCATATCCATATTGAGACTTTCAAATGCAATCTGATACTCTAATCTAGCAATTCCAATGTAAAATCAACTTCAAGGTACAAAAATGCAATTCTTAAAGATAATTCCGCACAGAATCACCAGAAGTGATCCTTTATAAAAGAATAAAGGAGTAAATGGAGTACATAAATGTAATCCCCAAGTCAAAAATATTACAAATTAAGGACTCCTTTCTAAATGCATGAAATGGGTTTAAATAGGTACTTAACAAAACAAAATAACTAAAACTATTCTTATAATCTATCTAATATCAAAAAATCTAGAACCAAAATGCGATCTTGTAGTAGACTAGCTCATTGATCATCAGTTGAGGTGGATGTGTGAAGCTGGCAAATATTGAGCATATCTTGGACTTATGTTGGCCGACTCATTTTTGAATGTAACTACCCAGTGTATGTAGCATCAGAGAATTCAGGAATGATACAATGAATAGCATTCGAAAGGAATTTGATGGCCATCTGTTGGCTGTGTGGCTTGATCAGATAAGTCCACATAATATCCCACGAAATTCCTTGAAGTTTGCTAATCTGTTGATTTTTATTGAATATCTCTTCCTTCCACCTGGAATCGACTTCTTTTACTTTAGGTAACTTGCCTGGGGTACAATCTGAGATCAAATTGGTAGCGTACAAGCTGTCATTAATCAATTGTGTTGCATTATTCATTAAACCTTTAGCCCTTGATATGGCTCTTTCTGATTTCATCAACTGTTGTTCCCATTCCATAAATAAAATTTCCTTGTGTCTCTCTTCAATTCTAGGAAGATTAGATTTTCTTCCCTGTTCTGTATCTTGCCATGAAAGGAACTTGGAAACTTTATCATCAGCATCATCAATTTCTTGCCTAAGAGTGACTGATTTATCTATCAAAGATGATGTTATTTCGTACAAAGGCTCAATTTGTGTCAACTTTAGACAAAATTCATTTAACTGTTGAGATAGCAGTTTGTTTATTTCAAGAGCTTCAGTTTTGAATTGATCTAACTTAGGATAATCCTTGAACTTGTCTGATGCTGATTGGAACATTTTTTCTTGTTCAATCTTTGAATTTCTTTCACTTTGTAGAAGATTTTGTAGCTTTTCTACCTCTTGATTCAACTGCTGCTGTTTGTCCAAGGCTTGTTCATCAATATTCTTCTTTTCAAGGTTGAGCTGCTCTTCTAAGTGTTTAGTTCTGAGTTCTGCATCCTGTACTCGCTGTTTCAACTGAATAATCTTTTGTTGATTACCTGCAACCTGTTCTTCAAAAATAGCAATTTGCACATCCTTTTGTTTTACCAACTGTGTAACTCCGTAAGCTTTATCTATAGTGGCAGCACTATAGGCACCGGCATACTGAGACAATTTGGTGAGATCCTCAGATGGATCCACCTCAGCATTTTTATAAACAATATTTAGAAATTCCCCCTATGATGCTAAAAGTGCATCTTGATCCATTCTCCTCATTTTCCTTTGTTTTCTTACTACAGCCCTATGTTTGGGACTGTAGAATATATCTAAAGGAGGGATTTCTTCTATCTTTAGCATAATTTCTCCCGTGGGGTTTTCAGGAATGATTTCTACATCCTGATCATTGGGATTATCAACTTGAGAAGTGTTTTGCTGTCCTATCTGCTGGGCAAATTATTGATATTGGCTCAGAAAATGTGGAGAAACAATCAGTTTAGTATATACTTGTCCTCCTGCATTATTGTTTATATCTTTCTTGGGTGCCTGTTCAGTGTTTTTATTTTCTATGCTTCCTTTCTCAATATGTACATGGGCATCAATACCCATGCTCTCTTTTTATGTTTGAACTAAAGACTTCTGTGCATATTTTTGAGCAGTTGTTTCTGTCTTGGCAGTGTCAGCTTTGCTGCTGTCATCCTTTTTTCCTAGAACAGGATCAACTCTTATCACTTCCTTACCAGAAGTACTTCCTGCTTCTTTCTGTTGTGATGCTTTCTCCTGTATGGGAGCTCTCAATTGATCAAGAGGCACTTTAAGTAACCTCTGACTTCTAAACAACAAAAAAAATTGCATGTCCTCGACCTGCAACTTGGACTTGGCTGAATCAAAAACTTGGGATATATCATCCACGGAAACAAATAAATCATCAAAAATGTTTGGTTCATGTTCGAACTAAGTAATCGAAACAGAGGTATTAAAATCATACGCCACTTTCCTTGGGTCGTATTGCCTTCCAGGAATTGTTGAAAGCTTAAGATCATAAATCTTACCAACCTATTTCTCAGCATGAGCGAAACTATTGAGAGTATAATCACCACACTTAAAACGGAAAGTAGGCCACATAAGCTTTTTATTGATTTTCAAAATTCTAGACATTCCTTCTACTGTTAGTTGATAAGAAATCTCCTGAGCTAACAACTTATCTAGAACATATAGGGGAGGGATATGTGGCTCAACAATACTCCCAAAAATTCTGATGTAAGTAAATTTTTCTTCCCCCAACCAATCTACGATAGAGGACAAATCAATCTTGGCTTTATTGGAGAGTCTAGGAGGGAAATGGCCAAAAATGGTTTGGTAAATTGGAATGAGAAAACCATGGCAGACTCTGTAAACATTCTGTTTGCAATGTTCCTTCCATAAGAATTTGTGATACACATGAATAGGGACATGTTCTTTGGGAGTCCATTTCCAACCTAGCATGGGGAATTCAGAATTAAAATAGAGGGCGTCTAAGATATAAGCACAAAAATGGAAAGGAGTGGAATTCCCTAAATTCTTGTCTTTTATCTACTCAAGAATTCGATTGGCTATCTTATCAGACAAAATGACAGCCCAATCCATAATTTCAGAACTAACAGCAGAATGAATTAACGAGACCATTTGAATAGAAAACCTAGCAGAGTTATCGTTTCCGAACAACCTACACATCATCGCTGCGACATAACAATATGGAGGCGAGAGAGACTCCACAGAGTACATACTTAATGCCTCCTGCTTATGCTTCTCAGGGTTATTCCTCCATTCTTTGATTGGCTCTGCCTGGTTTGGATGTTCTGCAGCATATTCCTTAAGAAAGTCTGTGTTGTAAATTTTTGCAGGTTGGGAAGGTGGTACATTGCTTTAATATATTCTGCCCTGAATGACCCGAACACTGATCCAGAAGAAGAAACAAAAGTCATGTTTTGAATGGTCACATTGTCAATGACCCATCTGATAACATCATAGTAGGGAAAAATGTTTGCCCGGGGAGCTACTCGGTGTAAAAATTAATTTGCCAATGCACTGAATTGAGTTTCAGAGTTAGAGTTGAAATCTTCTTCATCGGGAACAACTGCTTTAGGCACAATAACCCTAGGTTTCTCTTTTTCAATCAAATTGTATACATTATCCCATGCCATCTTCCCCAGTCCTTGACAGGAGGTGTCTGTGACTAGCTTGAGCCTCGCTGGTTTCTCCTTGGGCGGCATGGTTAATACAGGGGCTTTTGCAACAAAAGAAGCTTTAAATTTTCTGCTTCTCTTTGACATTTCAGTGTCGAGCAAATTCTCTCTGGTTCTGCGAATGAAAGGATTCGAATTTTTGTTCTGCAATTCAAATGAATGCCTTCAGCCGAAATAAAACACAATAATAAGAACAACTATCCAAAGATATGTTTATTTAATTACCATCTAATCTCCCCATATTTACAACATAAATGCTCTCCAAGGGGTCACATTCACGTATTGAAAACAAAATAACTTATGATCTTTTATTTGATTTTCAATTAATGATAACGTACAATCGGAGCTTGGCGCAACCTTGGAATAAATGTTAAAATTCACTTTTGATTCTTTGCGATGCGATCAATAAATATAAATGCGAAATAACAATCGCATTGCAAGTCTTCAATGGTGCGCAAAATAATACAACATAATTCGTTGCCGATTTTCCGATTGCGACAATCGCATCGCAATTTGTTTTAAAAAGGAAATGCGATAACGCTTTCTACCCAATCCCGATCGCATCGGAGATTTAAATTGAAATGGACCATTTAACACTATCTCCGAAAATGCGATTGCGATTGAGCGCAATTACATTGGAATTTATAATGAAAAGAATGCAATGTTTAACTTTTCTTCCGAAACACGATTGTGATAAATCGCATCGCATCAGCCATAGATAGAAAAATTCATACTTAACGCAAATCCGAAATGCGATTGCAATTGAACGCAATCGCATCAGAACTTTTCAAAGCAAAAAAAACTCTTTAAAAGAACTTTTCCGAATTTCCGATTGCGATTACTGTTCCTCTTAACATATTTTAAGTACAAAGTCTTTCTAATATGTTCAAATATGTTAAAAGGTCTTCTAACTCATCGGATCGGAAAGTTTTTTAAAGTTTGTACACTTTGTGAATAAAAATGTGATATGCATTCTTTTATTCATGGATCTTTTTATTTCTATTTGGGGAAAAAGATATATAAAAAGGGACCTATTTTTAAATGGGATTTATTCTAAAATTTAAAAATGGGGAGGGTTGTTGTACAGTACAACAGGTACCTGCAAATGAAATCCACTCATGACAAGACGCATTAGTCTGGAAATATCCTAAACTAAATTTCTTCATGAGAATCACTGATTGGCGTAAAACTGAGTACGGGATAGCGAGGAAGGCTCAGGGATTGTGTAGTGTGCAGATCCAGAGGACAGGAGTGAGGGACTGTGCACAACTTGAGGCCTAAGAAGCATGACTACGTAGTAGAGGGTCACAGTGAGGCAAAATTTCCCATTGTAATTGCACAATGCACAATTCAGGAGAGAGACTAGGCCACTAGATTGCGCAGTTGCGCAATTCAGGGAGACAGATAGCTGGCTGAAATTGCGCAGTTGCGCAAATCAGGGAGAAATATTGCTAACTAAAATTGCGTAATACGCAGAAAAACACTGACTGGGAGGTATGATTGCCCAATTCTGGGGAGCAAGAGGTTTTTCTTGAGCACTATAACTGTGCAATGCACAGCCCTTGGGGGCAGTGACTGCGCATTGCACAATTCAGAGGGGCATACTAAGTCTACGTTGGTCGGGCATGAAACTTTCCAGAATTTGACTAAGTGTGGGATTAGTGAGGCAAAGATGAAACCAAGATAGAACTTGAACATGATCACACACTCAAAACAATCAATGACACCACATTGAAGACTCAACACCGAAAATCAACATAATCCCTTTAATGTGATAGCAAAACAACACTTTCTCCCAAATGCGACACTTAAAATATACTTTGCGACGCCAATGGTGACACCAAAAAATAATGCATAAAACTTTGGGGATGAGTCTACTACATGTCTATATGGTAAATAGGAACCAATGGTACCAATGTTGCCTCTTACAATGAACCATAACTTCACTTTTACAATGTGTGACACTTCCCATGCCAAAAGACAACACTTAGTTTTTATTCATAAAGGTGTTAGTCATCAGTATTTTTCACTATCTTGGGATGACTATAGAATGGTTATAGTTTTCTTAAAACAATATTCCTTGAATATCTTGAGTTTCAGAAACCTCAATGCCTTCATTATCTTCATAAAACCTTTTTCCCTATCTATCAGTTTTCCATCTCAAAGTCACCATGTTGCTCTTAAAAGACTCATTATCGGTTTATACCTCTCATTTTCATCATTCTTTCCTACCTAAGACCTCATTTCCCCATTTTCCCCTGTCAATAAACTGCATCCTCCCTCTAATATTTCTTGTTGCTAACTCATTCCCATGTCCCCTTGAGCATAAAAACACTTTTGGAGATGCTCTTTTCACTTGAAAGTTTTTAAGTCGAATTTCATTCGAAATCAGGTCAAAAAGCACTCCCATTAGGTCATTAGGGTTTTGCATTTTTCAAGGTCATCCTTTCATTCCGATGAGGTCAACACACATATGAGAAGGATTGATTATGATCACCAAGTTGTAAAAGCCATTATGTCAAGCCTCAGTGAGTAAAAGAAAAGCCATCTCCATGACTTCAGCGAATCTGCAAAGCAAAAAGTGTCAAAGAGTATCAGTGAGAAAAGGAAGAAGACTTCGAAACATTAGAAAGTGGGTTTTTCAAACCCAACTCAGAGTTCCACATGCCAACACATCAAATGTAAAATACAAAAATTGTTTACTTCAGCAATTGATCAAATGTCAAAGGGAGTTGTCATGTTTCAAGGGTGCCTAAGTCATCATTGTTCACAAGCACTAAACCCTAATTTCTTCTCCCACTGAGCTAGGGTTTGCTATGAAAACGAGACATCAGAGAAGAGAAGGAATAAGGGAGGTAATTTCAGCAAGTATTAAGTCATACCAACTCATAAAAATCATGCCTCCCTTATTTTCCAAGAAATCATTCTAAGGGACAAATCATTTGCCACACACAAGGCCATTTTCACTTCAAATTGTGTTTTTGAACAAACAAAGATGAATTTCACAAAAGTGAGAGAGGGTTTTGTCAACCATAAGTAATGGAAGAAAAACCTCCTTCATATTTTACACAAGTATCATGGTTTGGGAGAAATGTTAAATTTACAGGTGCTACAAGAGGTTTGCTGCACCAATGGAGTGACCTTGGGAAAATATTTTTTTTTCATAGCTGGTGTGTCCAAATGACTTTCTTGATGAGTCAAATGATAAATAGATAGAGAGAGATTTCCAATGAGCTATAATGAGCTCAATTTGGAGTTGAGGAAGGCCTCCAAAAGCTGCCTGCACCAACACTCTGCATTTTTGCACCCTCATTCAGCACTTTTTGACTAGTCTTGGGAAAATCAACTTTTGACAATGCTAATGAACTCCAAAAAGAAAACCAAAAGTATATTTGGAAATTAGACAGGATAAGATTTCCAACGAGCTATCATGGGCCTAATTTGGACACCGGGAAGGCCTCCAAAAGTTGTCTGCAAAAAGGTGAAAAAATGGTGCTGCGTGTTTAGAAGATATTGCCTCCTTGGCGCTGCGCGTTTGCACCGGCGCTGCGTGCCTGGAATTTGGCGCTATGCCCTTGCCAATAATTTTCAACGAGATTTTTTTAAGGCACTTCGTACCTGTAGCTTGGCGTTGCGCCCTTGCAGAGGCGTTGCGCGCCTAGCCAAAGAAGGTTCCCAAGTGATCTAGCTGCCCAAACAAATTTGAAACTTCTTCAAATTTCCTCTAAAGTCCTCCAAAGCACTGTTAAGTGGTAAGTACATACCATAACCCATTTTTAAGCCATTTTGGTCATTCTTAAATAATTAAAGAGGAAACCTAAGAAAACCCTAATTACTAGCTTGTGATCACTGTTTTATCCCTTTTTCATCCTCCTCAAAGAAAATCAGTCATAAACAAGGGTAATTACATTGATTGAGGATTTTCATTCATCTAGTTTGTCACAACACCCATTCCATTTCACTCATTCCCTCCATTCACACTCATTCCCTTCACTCACACTCATTCCCTTCATTTTTCAAAGCTATTCATCTCATCTCCTTCCCCTCATTCATTTCACTTGCACCCTAGGGTTTCTAAATCAGAATTTGAAGATGTCAGAGGAAGAAGACAGTGGCATTGGTGTTGAGGCACAAAGGCCAAGAAGAAATGATCACAAAAGAGGATTATTTCCTCAGTTCAAAACCTGTAAGTGAGAAAAATGGGACAAAGTTTAGCACTTCTATAGAGGTGTTGGAAGAGAAAATACTGATGATGTAGACTTTCTACTCCTGGATGAAAACAATTTACAACAAGGGAAAGGGAAAAAACTTGATATTGTAGATGACACAGGTTATAAACTTGATAGTTCATTTGAGTGCCAAAGTACTGATTACTTGCAGGAAAATGACATGGAGGAAGACCTTCATCATGAGCAAGAGAGAGAGTTTGACTTGATGGACTTGGATAACCTAGATGACCATGACAACTCAACACTGATCATCCAAGAGAAAGATGCCAAGATTAGGCAGTTGAGGAACAAATTGAAGGAAAACCTAGCCAAGCAAAAGGACAAGGGGAAGTTGAAAATTCTTGCTGAGGTGTCCCTCCAGGCCTCCCAACCTTGATCAGTAAAACAAATACCAATTTTTGGCACACTTAGTGCAAATTTTGATTTTTGACAGTTTAGCACAGAAAATTGGCTAAATGTGCAATGCCACTGGCGCTGAACTCTTTTCTGGGGACTCAAATGCAAAATGGTCAGCACCCTCATGTTCCTAGTGATGACTACATCAACCTTAGGAAGTTTCAGGAGATTTGGAGCAAAACTGTTCCCTCAAAAAGGCCAAAAACTACCAAAAAATCACCTTTCTGCCCTCTTTTTGGCACTGGCGCTACGCGTTTACCAGTATTGGGAGAATTGATTTTTTACAGGGCAAATGGGAACCATTTTGGAATGTGAAAGCATATTTGGAAAATAGACTCAAAGACCTTTCCAATGATCTATCATGGAGCTCATTTGGACATCGGGAAGGCCTCCAAAAGTTGGCTGCACAACAGGCTATTTTCTCTGCCTTGGTGCTGCGCGTTTGCACTAGCATTGCACCCCTGTACCTTGGAGCTGCACCCTTACTAGGAGTTATTGCAAAAGGTATTTTGAAGCCTTAAAGTCAAACATTTTTCAAAATTAGCTCAGAAGTTATGTTAGGAGTCATTATTACAATGAATGAGTTTTAGATATTTTGCCTTGGGCCTTGCATGGTCTCAAAGGTCAAAATGTATTAACTATGTAATAAATGACATTTAAAACCCTAGCTAGGGTTCACCTCCTCATTTTGCAGATAAATACTGCATGTATGCTTCATAGTTGGTTGGTTGATTGCTGAGCTAAGTGTTGCATAGACTCTGAGTTGTTAAGAAGGATCTTAAATGTTTTCTTTTGCTGAAAGTGAATAGGTAGAGAATTTAGGAGCTCCTTGCTCTCTAGGGTTTGCTGGATTGTTGTCTTAAAGTTTACTTGACGAAGTCTGGCCAAAGAATTTTATGGTATGCCCTGTCCTTTGGTTCTTGCTTAAGCATAGTGATCTTAAAGGCTCTTCTTGTTCTAGTATATGTTAAAGGATTCTTAATTGCCCTTTAAACCTACTAAACTCACAAGTTAATGTTCATTTCACACCCAGATAAGCTATTAAGATCCATTTGGCTTTGTTAACTTGCCCTATGAAGCACCCTTGATTTGTTGTTATACTCTTCAAACCTTTCACAGACTCCATAGCTCAATGGTTTGAACTTCTCTTACTTTATCTATCCTTCTTGACAAGCAACCCAACCAAACAAAACAAAACAAAAAACCCTATCATTTTAACTAGCCTAAAATCAACATCCTAAATCAATCAAGTTATATCTTTTATACAAACATAAAGAGAGCCCTCTCTAAGTCTAGGAAGGCTAGGTCCTAAGACTCCAAAGTTGGTTTGAAGTTACCCTTGTTTATTTGGTCTTACCAATCTGAAAAATTACAGGGACTTAACATAATGGCGACTCCACTAGGGAAACTCATTGAAAATCTTAGTGTTCTGTGAAGAACTCAGAAAATCCAAAAATATCTCAAGATTGGTACCCAATTGTTGATGGTGGACAACAAACAAATCCTCAAAACAGTTAGCATCATCCACCTGGTGACTCCAAATTCAGATCAGTTCTATACAAAGACTCCACTAGAGGAAGAACCTGAAACATGACTGGTCAGCCTGGAAAGAGAGGGTATGCAAGCCCAAATTGGATCCAAGAGATCATTGGTTTTATTTGTAACTATGTTTTATCTTACTTTAAGCCTGACCAAGAATATACTACTGAGGTTTACATTGATCATTTGAAAGTTCATGAGCTTCAAAAGGCTAAACCCCAAATATCAGACCCTGTACATACCTATACCCCTATGCACATTTCTGATGCACATGTGAAGAACCCAGGAAAACATGAGCCTCATACAATCTCACCTACTCTTGCTGAAATCTCAAATGGTTATAAGCCTCCTTCTGTATTGTCTATACCTGTAAAAATTTCAGACAGATACAAGCCTCTGGTTTTTCTTCCTATCCTCCATGACCTCCCTGCAAATTGTATAAACAAACTACCTAGATTTGATGGAGAAAACTCAAAAGCCATCGCTGAAAAGCACATTCAAAATCTTGAGGACCTCCTTGATTTGTTTGAGGTAGAAGAAGATAAGGTGCGTATCAAAATGTTTGCTCTGTCATTGCAAGGAAAAGTTAAAAGTTGGTTAAAAGATCTTCCAGCTTCAAGCATTAGCAATTTTCATCAATTCACTTAAGTCTTCCTAGATAGGTGGGTGGTCCTGGGAAATGTTTTTTTCATCATGGAAGAGTATAACCATCTAAAAAGACAACCAAGGGAGACAATACAACACTTTTCAGCCAGGTTCAATTAAGTATACCATGCAATACCTGCTAAGATAAAGCCACCCCCAGGGTGGGCTCTCTTGCACTACCTAGATGCCTTTGACCTAGAGATGGCATTCCAGATAAGAGAAAGGGACCCTTCAACCCTGGAGGAAATGCAAAGGATGGCAGTTGATGTGGAAGCCAACATGCTGAACAGGGAGGCAAAGCTAAGAGCAATAGAGAAGGACAAAGAATATAAAGAGCAACTGCTATCTTCATAGATAAACCTAGAGATGTTGACAAACACAGTTAACAAAGCAATGCATATGATTAGGAGGAAAGAGGAAGAGTACAATGTTGAGGTTGGAGCTAACTATGCAAAACAGTCAGTACTATTTTCTTGGGAAGAACAAGCCCAGTCATTACAATGCAAAGATAACAATCAAAATGTGCATGCTGAGCAAAATTGCAAAGAAGAAAGTACAGAAAGTTTGGAAGAAAGGAAAGGATCTTTACCTCTTCGTTGTGCTTCATTTCAGTTCATCAAAGACAACCTTAATACAATTAGAAATAAGCAGTCTTTGGGTATTGTTTTTAACAATAAAGAAGACATTCAGCCTCATTATCAGTCTTCACAAGAAAAAGAAAACAATTGTTGTCCAATACAAAGAAAACAAGGACTGCCTCCTCCTTTATCTGAAGAAGAAATCAATCAGATTCTGAACATGCAGCCAGCCTCTAAACTTTTATATAAAGAGATTATTTCTATCTATTCTACTGTTGATTTATGTATTGCAGCCTTGCCTCATGAAGAAACAAGAGAACAGATTAATACTGGGGTTGTACTGCCTTCTCAAGAAGACTTATTGCCAAAGAGTGCTCTTGCTCATCAAAATGATGGCCTTCATATAGAACTCTGCCCACTCAATCAGAGCTTATCAGGTGTGCTGGAGAACAACATAGCAGAATATTATGAGGATGCCAAGACAAATGATCATGAAGAGGGGGAAGAGATCATTTCTCAAAAGAATCCCAAGCTTAACAAGCTGGAGCAAGGAATGGTCCTGAATACAGCTGATTATTCAAATCCTCAGATCTAGGTATTATTTCAAGATCCCTTTGTTGTTTTCTTAGAGGCATCTAAAGAAGGAACATGATATGCCAGGAATGGTTTGTTGCAGAGTGTAAAGAAGATCTTGAGCACTGTTGTTCAAAAGCAAGTGAGATGAAAGTGGCCTTTTTGTCTTTTCAGCATACCCAAAGTGCTAAACAAAAATCAATCATGTAATCATTTACTTGATTGGTTGCATTGGAGAAAAGAGTTCACCTAGTGTATATATAATCTCCAAGTTAGACTAGGATAGGTGGGTGTGAAAATAAGCCCAATACTATGAGCATCTTCTTAGTTTTAAGTTTTTCATTATGTATAACTTTGCGGGAACAAAAATCTTAGAAAAATTGATACAAAAAGAGAAGAAACAAAGAAAAGAAGAAAAGAGGACAGATCAAAGAAAAGGTAAAGCCCCATACCAAAAAAAGAATGTTTCTAAAAATGTGCAAATCCAAATGCCACTACTTTTAAGAAAGGAAAGTCTTGTTCAGTCATACAGCCTAATCATGATTGAACATGTTTTAAATTTCCGCCAATAAGTTAGAAAATGAAGATTTTCCAAATAGTTTAAACTTGGCTTATCAGTATATTAGGTTAGGAAAAGATATTGGTTCCCAAAGCTCAAATCTGAACCAAAGAGAAAAGAGAGGGATGAGTGACAAATTCCAAATTATAGCCCTCAGTTTTTTTACTTTGTGCAAAAATAAAATTTGTGTGCAGCTTGTCCAAAATGCCATAGCTCACAGCAAATCAAACTGCTTAACCTTGATTTGGTCATGTTTTAAACTTTATGTTGTTAGATTAGAAAATGAAAATTTGTCAAACTGTTTAATCTTGATGGATAAGTAGATTAGGTAGAGAATAAAAGAGCTCATTAGTCTAATCTGAGCCTTTGGATGATATAAGGGTAGAAGTATATAGTTTCTGCTTTCAAAAGAAAATGATGTCAAGGGTTTGTCGGTCTAAATGCACCCAAATGGAGAAAAAATGCTAGGAAAAGTATGATGGGTAGGTAGAGATGAGTTGATGCTATCATGTTTTTTCAGATTTTAAAGATCACAGCTTCAAGGAACAACAACAAATCAGCAATTGAAGAAAAAGGAATCTGCCAAGTACAAGCAAGGCACTGATTTACAAATCCCAGAGATCTGAACTCTGAGGTTCTTGACACCTCCTAAAGGAGTTGTACTCCCCAAGTGGAGCCATTATTAGTCATCAATATTTTTCACTATCTTGGGATGACTATAGAATGGATGGTTCTAGTTTTCTTAAAACAATATTCCTTGAATATCTTGAGTTTCAAAAACCTCACAGTCTTTATTATCTTCATAAAACCTTTTTCCCTATCTATCAGTTTGCCATCTCAAAGTCACCCTATTGCTCTTAAAAGACTCATTATGGGTTTATACCTCTCACTTTCATCCTTCTTTCGTACCTAAGGCCTCATTTCCCCATTTTCCCCTGTCAATAAACTCCATCCTCCCTCTAAGATTTCTTGTTGCTATCTCATTCCCATGTCCCCTTGAGCATAACAACACTTTTGGAGATGTTCTTTTCACTTAAAAGTTTTTAAGTCGAATTTCATTGAAAATCAGTCAAAAAGCACTCCCATTAGGTCATTAGGGTTTTGCATTTTTCAAGGTCATCCTTTCATTCCGATGAGGTCAGCACACATATGAGAAGGATTGATTATGATCACGAAGTTGTCAAAGCCATTATGTCAAGCCTCAGTGAGTAAAAGAAAAGCTAGCTCCATGACTTCAGCAAACCTGCAAACTTCAAAGCAAAAAGTGTTAAAGAGTATCAATGAGAAAAGGAAGAAGACTTCGAAACATTAGACTGTGGGTTTTTCAAAGCCAACTCAGAGTTCCACATGCCAACACATCATATGTTAAATAAAAAAAGTGTTTACTTCAGCAAATGATCAAATGTCAAAGGTAGTTGTCTTGTTTCAAGGGTGCCCAAGTCATCATTGTTCACAAGCACTAAACACTAATTTCTTCTCCCACTGAGCTAGGGTTTGCTATGAAAAAGAGACATCGGATAAGAGAATGCATAAGGGAGGTCATTTCAGCAAGTATGAAGTCATACCAACTCATAAAAATCATGCCTCCCTCATTTTCCAAGAAATCATTCTAAGGGACAAATCATTTGCCACACATAAGGCCAATTTCGCTTCAAATTGTGTTTCTGAACAAACAAATATGAATTTGACAAAAGTGAGAGATGTTTTTGTCAAGTATAGATAAAGGAAAAAAAACCTCTTTCATTTTTTACACATGTATAATGGTTTGGGAGAAATGTTAAATTTACAGGTGCTACAAGAGGTTTGCTACACTTATGGAGTGACCTTGGGAAAATCAAGTTTTTTCATAGCTGGAGTGTCCAAATGACTTTCTTGATGAGTCAAATGATAACTAGACAGAGAGATATTTCCAATGAGCTATCATGAGCTCAATTTGGAGTTGAGGAAGCCCTCCAAAAGTTGCCTGCACCAGCACTCTGCATTTTTGCACCCTCATTCAGCACTTTTTTACCACTCTTGGGAAAATCAACTTTTGACAAGGAAAATGAACTCCAAATAGAAAACCAAAGGTATATTTGGAAATTAGACAGGATAAGATTTCCAACGAGCTATCCTGGGCCCAGTTTGGACACCAGGAAGGCCTCCAAAAGTTGTCTGCAAAAAGGTGCAGAAATGGCGTTGCGCGCCTGGACTTTGGTGTTGCGCCCTTGCCAGTAATTTTCAACGAGATTTTTGAAGGCGATGCGTGCATGTAGCTTGGCACTGCGCCCTGGTAGAGGCATTGCACACTTACCATTGGCGCTGCGCACCTAGCCAGAGAAGGTTCCCAAGTGATCTAGCTACCCAAACAAGTTTGAAGCTTCTTCAAATTTCCTCTAAAGTCCTCCAAAGCACTGTTCAGTGGTAAGTACATACAATAAACCATTTTTAAGCCATTTTGGTCATTCTTAAATTAATTAAAGAGGAAACCTAAGAAAACCCTAATTACTAGCTTGTGATCATTGTTTTATCCCTTTTTCATCCTCCTTAAAGAAAATCAATCATAAACAAGGGTAATTACATTGATTGAGGATTTTCATTCATCTAGTTTGTCACAACACCCATTCCCTTTCACTCATTCCCTTCACTCACACTCATTCCCTTCATTTTTCAAAGCTAGTCATCTCATCTCCTTCCCCTCATTCATTTCACTTGCACCCTAGGGTTTCTAAATCAGAATTTGAAGATGTTAGAAGAAGAAGACAATGGCATTAGTGTTGAGGCACAAAGGCCAAGAAGAAATTATCACAAAAGAGGATTATTTTCTCAGTTCAGAACCTGCAAGTGAGAATAATGGGACAAATTTTAGCACTTCTATAGAGGTGTTAAAAGATTTATCAGCAGAAAGTATTGATGATGTAGACTTTCTACTCCTGGATGAAAACAATTTACAACAAGGGAAAGGGAAAAAACTTGGTCTTGTAGATGACACAGGTTATAAACTTGATAGTTCATTTGAGTGCCAAAGTAGTGATTACTTGCAGGAAAATGACATTGAGGAAGTGTAAAATTTTTGTAGATGTTCTATGCTTGATGCAACTTTACTTTTATTACAGCGATCACCCAAACAGTTAAGTAAAATGCTGATAGAACATACCAGTGGATCTATAGAAGACAAACCAGAAATAGAATAATGTGATGATGCGTTACGGCGGTCAACAGGATGCTTCAATTAGCAAAGTCTCCTTGATCAGCCATCCCAGAATGTGTCACAACAATCCTCAAATCAGTCACCAAGTCAACACAAGTCAACTCCAGAAAAGTCAACGCAGGGCAGCAACATCAAAGTCAACGCAGCTCCAACTTCGGTCAACCTTTTGACCTCGATTCTTGTGCCAATGTGTACGGCCTCCCAAAATCGAATTCTCCAACAAATTTCAGCCTCTTTGGACCATGCGTTGACCAAAGTCAACGCTGGTCAAACTTCCTTGGAAACCCTAGCTGCAGCAATTCGTCCTTCTTGTGGCTGTAGTAATTCGTCCTTCTTCTTCCCACGTGTGAGCTGAAATTGTCCTCCAAGGAGCTCGTACTAAATCAGAGAAGAGAAGAAGAGGTGTGATGATTGAGTGTGAAATGCTCTCCAACTTTGACTGTATTTATATCCATCATTGACGTGTGTGACACATCTGCTGGGGGTGTAAAACCTTAAGGTCACCTCTATTATTAAGAATTATTACAGAAATAATAACGAAATAAATGTTCGTCATCTGATAAGACAATTTTATATGGATCTTACACCTCTCTGAAAGAGGAATCCAATAAAAATATCGGTATCTTCATCTGAGCATCACAACATGGAGTTTGGACCTAGTTGTCCAATTTTAACAAGAAGACCTTCATCATGAGAAAGAGAGAGAGTTTGACTTGATGGACTTGGATAACCTAGATGACCATGACAACTCAAGACTGATCATCCAAGAGAAAGATGCAAAGATCAGGCAATTGAGGAACAAATTGAAGGAAACCCTAGCCGAGCAAAAGGAGAAGGGGAAGATGAACACTCTTGCTGAGGTGTCCCTCCAGGCCTCTCAACCTTGATCAGCAAAGAAAATTCCAATTTTTGGCACACTTGGTGCAAATTTTGATTTTTGACAGTTTAGCACAGAAAATTGGCTAAACGCGCAGCGCCACTGGCGCTGCGCTCTTTTTTGAGGGACTCAAATGCAAAATGGTTAGCGCCTTCATGTTCCTAGTGATAAATACATCAACCTCGGGAAGTTTCAAGAGATTTGGAGTAAAACTGGTCCTTCAAAAAGGCCAAAAACTACCAAAAAATCACCTTTCTGCCCTCTTTTTGGCACTGGCGCTATGCGTTTACCAGTCTTGGGAGAATTGTTTTTTGACATGGCATATGGGCACCATTTTGGAAAGTGAAAGCATATTTGGAAAATGCACTCAAAGACCTTTCCAATGATCTATCATGGAGCTCATTTGGACATCGAGAAGGCCTCCAAAAGTTGGTTGCAAAACAGGCTATTTTCTCTACCTTGGCGCTGCGCGTTTGCACTGGTGCTACGCCCCTGTACCTTGGAGCTGCGCCCTTACCAGGAGTTATTGCAAAATATATTTTGAAGCCTTAAAGTCAAACATTTTTCAAAATTAGCTCAGAAGTTATGTTAGGAGTTATTATTACAATGAATGAGTTTTAGATATTTTGCCTTGGGCCTTGCATGGTCTCAAAGGTCAAATTGCATTAACTATGTAATAAATGACATTTGAAACTCTAGCTAGGGTTCACCTCCTCATTTTGCAAATAAATACTGCATGTATGCTTCATAGTTGGTTGGTTGATTATTGAGCTAAGTGCTGCATAGACTCTGAGTTGTTAAGAAGTTTGGCTTTAGAGCATTGTAACTGTTTTGGACTGAATATCAATGGAACAAGCACATTTGTAGGATTCATGAACTTTGTTAAATGGTGATGTTATTCTAATTTCGTAATTGTTTCCTTATGTTTTCCATTTTTTACATCAATTTCCCTTATGACAGAGCATAAAATTTAGGTTAAGATATGTTGTTAAGAGCAACTTAACTCTGTCTGCTTTCTGTTGTTTAAATATTTTCCTCTGTTGGGTCTGATTGGAGAGTTTAGGAGTTCTCTACTCTCTAGTTCCATCTAGTTTGTTTTCTTGAGATTAACTAAGTATAGTCCAGCCAAAGAAGTTTATGGTTTTCCCTGTCCTTTGGTTCTGCTTGAAATTATTTTCTTAAGGCTCTCTTTGAAGTTTTCTTACTAAGGTTTAGGCTAAAGAAGTTTATGGTTTGCCTTGTCCTTTGGTTCTGCTTGCAATGTTTTTCTTAAGGCTCTCTTTGAAGTTTTCTTACTAGGGTTTAGGCTAAAGAATTTTATGGTTTTCCCTGTCCTTTAGTCTATCTGAAAGTCACTTTAAAGGTCTTTGAAGTCTGATTGAATAATTTTAGAGTTCCCTGCTCTTTAATCATTACTGAAATGTTATCTTAAATGTTTTCTTTCTCTGAAAGTGAATAGCTAGAGAATTTAGGAGTTCCCTGCTCTCTAGGGTGTGCTAGATTGTTGTCTTAAAGTTTACTTGGTGAAGTCTGGCCAAAGAAGTTTATGGTATGCCCTGTCCTTTGGTTTTTTCTTAAGCATAGTGATCTTAAAGGCTCTTCTTGTTCTAGTATATGTTATAGGATTCTTAATTGCCCCTTAAACCTACTAAACTCGTAGGTTAATGTTCATTTCACACCCATATAAGCTATTAAGATCCATTTGGCTTTGTTAACTTGCCCTATGAAACACCCTTGATTTGTTGTTATACTCTTCAAACCTTTCACAGACTCCATAGCCCAATGGTTTGAACTTCTCTTACTTTATCTATCCTTCTTGACAAGCAACCCAACCGAACAAAACAAAAGAAACAACCCTATCATTTTAACTAGCCTAAAATCAACATCATAAATCAATCAAGTTATATCTTTTATACAGACATAGAGAGAGCCCTCTCTGAGTCCAGGAAGGCTAGGTCCTAGGACTCCAAAGTTGGTTTGATGTTACCCTTGTTTATTTGGTCTTACCAATCTGACAAATTACAGGGACCTAACAAAAGGTACTAGGAAACTTAAAGGATTTACATGGGATGTCTCTTGGTACTAGAAATGGCAGCTCACAAGGTCCAAGTAGGCTCCAAATTTTGGATATAGGCCAAAATTTTGGAGGTTGTTGTAGCAGCGACAACAGAAGGGTGAGCGAGTGCTTGCTAGTTGAGGGTCTCAACATTTTGGCCTAGGTGGTGGCCATGGGATTCGAGGACCGATCACTCTGGAGGAGTGAGTCTTGGTATGTTGATGACATTGCCATGGGTTTATTACTACCTCGGAAATGGCCGCTAGCGAACGCTGATAATAGATGATGTTGTTGGTAATAATGGAAAACCTTTCTCTTTAGAGAATTTTGTTCAATATGAGAACATCTATGAGAGTGATTATGAACACCTCCCTAGTTAAGAGGGAGTGTTGAAATTGTAACTATGGTCGGTCTTCATAATGTACTTATGCTCACTTGATGTAATTATATTTATCATTGTAAAGCATATGTATAAACGCTTAAGTCAGAAGAAAATGTATTTTGAGTCAAAGTCCCATTGCGACTTTTAAAATATGTAAATTCAAATTTTTGAAATGTAATTTTTGGCTCCAAAAGTGACAAGTCAGCTTCCCTCCAAGTCAAGTCAGCTCTAGCCAAGAGACACGTCTATTCATCCCAAATAGACTACTATATAAAGGAAGATCAAGCTCCTCATTTGGTAGATTTTCATTCCTCACTCAAGACAACTTTTGGGCAAGCGAAGGAGGTTAAGAGGGGCAGAGAAGGACAAAGAAACAAGGTTGAGTTTCTCTCTCTCCTCTCTCATCAACTTACATGTGTGGATAGAAGTCTCTCTCTGTGATTCGCATCTTTTAGGGGCAGTGGTTGGAGGAGGGCCGAAATTTTCTCGGTTACTAGGCAACTTCAGGGATCCGAAATTTTGGGTTACTAGACATGTGTTGGGAGGCGGAAATTTTTGGATCACGCAAGAAAAACGAAGTGCAAGATAATTTTGGGTGACTTGAATTGGAGGAGAAGATCAGGTTTGACCATAGTTCTAGGTGTGTATCGTGATGAACATGAACAATTTCTCCATTGACAGGGTTGGGTTTTTCCCCATTGTGGGTTTTCCCAGGGTATATCTTGTCTCTCTTTTGTGCATTGTGATCTCTATTGTTCTACTGTTGAATTTCTGAAGTATAATCGTTGAATGATATATTGAAATAAGGTAAAAGAAGATATACATCAAAATTAATTATCAAAATTCATAAATATTGTGCTAACCCTAATTGCACTAAAAAATCCAACAATTTACATATTACTTCCTAACCACCCTTACATGGAGAATTTGACCTTTAATTTACAATGAAATTGTTATGAATATAATTCATAACAGATATAATTAATATAGTTATTGATAGTTAAATAGGGATTATGTAAGTAGTCATTAAGTTAGTGAAAGGGCATGTCTAAAAGACATGCCCATTTATGAAAGGCCACCTGCGTGGGTATATAAGTAGGGCCTCATTGTAACATTTATCATCATCTCTTATACATTTTATATATAATATATTATTATTACAATACCTCTTGTGTATTTTATAACTTAAGTCAACAAGCCTACAACTTTGTTGCTCCATTTGGTATCAGAGCAGCGATCTTTTCGCTTGGAAGGAAGCACCTATGCCACTATTGGCTACTTTTAGCTATTACATGTTGTGCCTCGAAATTGCTACCGCTCGATGTCTTCATCAATAAAAATGGACGGTTTCAACAAAAGGTTGATCAATCTTGAGAGTAAGATCAATAATTTTGATAAATTCACTAAACGATTAGTCAATCTTGAGGATAAGGTTACAGGAAATTCTGATGACATCAAACAACTTCAAGACACGACAAATCAGATAGATAGACTAATGTTGAAAATCCGTAACGAGTCCAGAGACAATCATAAAGAGGCAATGCAGAAGATGAACGCCATTTTGGACAAGATAAATCTAATGCAAAAACCAATATTCCCAAATATGGAACATAGTCAACAAAACAATTTAGTCGATTTAGAGAATTCAGAAAATAATCATGAAGAATCACTACATTCTGTAGAAGATCAAGTTATGAGAATTACAAATTTATAAGAAGAACATCCACATGAAGATGAAGATGATCTCAATAACTGTTGTGACATGAATGTTGATCAAAGTGGGTATATGGAAACAAAAAAAGAAGACCACTCAAACTCTGAATCCAATTGGGTATATGAAGAAAAAGAAGAAAATGATTTTGATGAGGAAACTGATATGAATACTAATTTTTTTGAAAATGATGAATGTAAAATTAATGACATGCCTGAAGGCATAGACCTAGGCATACACCCTGTCTACTCCATCCTCGACCTAATAAAAAAAGCATTACCACATTGCCGTGGACATGTGTATTACAAAACAAGATTAGAAAATTTGATGCAGGGGCTTGAGATGAGAAGCCCTGATATCTCTTGCATGGAAGTTAAAATGGAAGGAATTGTAGAAACAAAAGATAATAAAAGAATTGAAGAGATAGTAGCCACAGTACAATTCGCTGTGAAATTGTTAGAGACATCTTCCTTCTTCCTAGAATTTAAGCGACAAATGCAAGACCCAGAACTGGGTGCACAAATAGAAAGGGTGATAGCCACAGACCGACAGCGTTCACAATTACAACCGGTTTTCTATGGCTTTGGAGTGCTGGAGAATGTATCGGGGGGGGCAAAAAGTAGAACTGTTGCACAGTACGCAGTTAGCTTTTGCTATTTTATTAAGAGACAAATTTGAGTGGGTGAGTGATATCGTGGTGTACGATCCATTGGTGCCTCCTGTGTAGCAAAAAGCTATCAATACCATCAACTGCACCTTTCTGCCTATTAATGAATATGGAAACACACAGTGGAGAGGCCCACCTTGTTTTTCATGCCTCGCTGCCCAATTGGTCTCATTGACAATGTGTTTTTGGCAAACTGGACGCCTACCAATTTGAACAAGATTATCATATTGGGTGATAGTTTTAAGGGGATCAAGAAAGATATGCATCGATGTCGGTATATTCTCTCATTGAAACATTTTCAGACCATTCAAACTGTTCCATTGTTGTCACGGTCTGTCAGTGCATTAGGAAGACTAGGAGTTGGAGATTCTATGGCTTCAAATAGCATGTCATTCTCTCAAAGTTCACAGGTGCCTCCATCATACAAATGGCTGCTGTTGGAAAAAATAGGAGTATATTCGAGAGGCTGGGAAATTTTCAGGAGCGGAATACATGGAGTTCTCAGAATGGCAATGGATGACGGCACTCGACTGAAAACTCGCGACGACAATAATCTGCATGACGTTCTTCACATGTACTCGGGCAATGGAGATGGAAGTTACGTCGAGAATTCTTACAGACAGAGGTATGTTTTCCGTGTACTGTTGCCGCTGTTTGAGGCCGCCATTAAGAAGCTCACGTTTCCCCAAGAAGGCCCTCTCAGAATTGTAGATCTCGGGTGTGCCACTGGTACGAACACGATATCAGATGTTGATTTTGTTGTGAAAACACTCACGAATCTGTGTCAGAATGAGCGTCATTCTAATGGCGGAGGCTCAATACCAGAGATCCAGGTTTTCTTTTCTGATTTGCCTTCTAAATATTGGTCATGCGGATATTGTAAATACACAGGTCCTGGCTTCTAGTGGAACGCATGTGAAAAATGACGTGTAGACGTGACTCTAGTCAAAGCGTTGAGCGGAATTGGGGTTACCTATTGCTCTTAAATATAGATAAACAAAAATAATTATAACAAATCATAAAGTTTTTTATAAAATTATTATAATTTAATTTTATTTATAAAGTTCTATTATAATAAACTTTATAAAATTGCTTTTAAATATATATATATATATATATATATATATATGTTGATTTCAATATAATACTATTGAAAACTTACATATTCCTCAATAATGTGGGGAAGTGAAAGAATTGTTAGCAGTTAAAGTGAAGAATTTTATTATTGATACAACTTTGAAGACAAAGTTCTGAAGGAAGGACCAATTCATAACAATTAAATTGTGACGGAAGCAAATGACGAAAGCAAATGAAGAAAACGGTGCATGATTGAACTGAAGGAAAGTGTCAACTATAAGCTTTGAGGACAAAGCTTTTGAAGAAAGGGGCAATGTTATGAATATAATTCATAACAGATATAATTAATATAGTTATTAATAGTTAAATAGTGATTATGTAAGTAGTCATTAAGATAGTGAAAGGGCATGTCTAAAAGACATGCCCATTTATGAAAGGCCACCTGCATGGGTATATAAGCAGGGCCTCATTGTAACATTTATCATCATCTCTTATACATTTTATATATAATATATTATTATTACAATACCTCATGTATTTTATAACTTAAGTCAACAAGCCTACAACTTTGTTGTTCTAGATATAATGAATTTTATTCAAGACTACACATCCATCTTCTAGTTCTCTTCAAACATATCTGCTTGATAGCTTATCACATTAATAGCAGAGAGTGTAGAGTACAACACAACTAGAATTATAGCTATTCATCCTACGTAGAAAGCCTCATGAGCAATGGACTATGAGTTAATCATGCTTCTCACGTGTTCCTTATCTATTGTTTGTTAAACATATTTCCCATTTATGGTTTGTTGCGATGTTCATTTATAAATGCGTGCAATAAAAGTGGTTATTGAAGGCTTAGTTTCTTTGTTTCATTCCCAAATGGTGTAAGATTCCAGAAGCTTGTGCTCTTTTATGTGCTGAATTCCATGGCATGTTTTGCACAATCTTTAATTGTCATGCTAGCTCAATCAATAACTTTGGAATTTGGTTGTTTGCAATAACTCTTGAATTCTACCCGGTATATTGGACATTTCTGCATCAAATGATTCATTTAGATGGAAATTTAGAATCTTGTCATCAACTTCTTCATTCGACTTTTTTAGCAACTCTTTTAATAATATCAACTTCCTATGCAGAATATATATCCTTGTTCAATGGAATTTATTTCATCTTAGCACCACTACTATCTTTTCATAAACTCGTGGAGAAGTCCATATCTACTCTAATCTTTGGAGGCCTAAAAATTCTTTCCAGATTGAATAGCCATCAAGTTAATGGAATGCATTTTCTAACCTTTTTTGGTAAGCTACTCTTGAGGCACTCAAGTGAGATGTATGCCTGGACCTATATGATGGTGGAGTCAATTGTAGGTCATTTACCAATATAACTGGGATAATAGTCTTGCCATGAAACTAATCATGGAAGTAGAGACACCATAAATAGTCTGGCTGGACATATAACTTTCCCTACATGTGCAATGACTGTAGATTGCATAAACAATGCTCAAACCTGGTCATCACATTGACAGTTTCTTAAGCATATATACCTCCACACTAACACTAACAATCACTCTCTTCGTTATGCTCAGACTTGGTCATCATGGCCAGTTCCTTGAGTATATCTGTATCCATACTCAAATTTAACAATCACACTCTCTCTACTTTATGCTTGCGTTCATGTGTAGAGTACATAACCTTAGTTTACAATATAATAAGCAACTTTATTTTCAAAGCATTATTTAAACAAAAAAGTCAAAAGGAGTTGAACCCTTCAGGTAGTCGGCCAATCTTTCACACTGCCCCTTCGAGAACATTATAAATTGATCATGACTTAATTGTCATAAACCACAATCAACAACCTCTAGTAGTGCGTTAATGTGATGTCATGGGTAAGTGGGTAACATGATGAGAATTTTACTATTTTATTTAGATTTTGAATACATGAATGCATCGTCGATGAGAGGTGCAGTAGTTACAAGTACTAGTGCCTCAAGCAATATGATGCTACACATTGAAATAAAAAACAATTTAAAAAAACACATTCAACCAATTAGTTTCAGTGAGGGGGACCTGCATTGATAAATAAAACCATATATACTTACTTATTTACACACAAGTAAATTCCTCAAAAGGAAATATCTGCAAACCCTGTTCTTAGAATTGTCATGCAAGCTGCAATTTGTGCTAAAATATTGCAAATATTTCCTGAACTGCCATCTCAGTCTGTTATCTTAATCTGTCCTAGCAAGTCATAAATGTATGTTATAACAGGTAATGAAGCATTAACAATAAACATGAATCTACAAGCTCCTTGATTTTATAATCATCCGTATATGCTTCACACAGGTTCTTTGGAGGAACTATCAGTTCAGGCTAAGATGTGGTTTCTTCTCCATTTATTTTTCCTTTCTTGTGTAACTTGTACATAGGGTTGTGCTGAAGAAGGGCATGTTCAACTTGCGGGGGCGAATTCAGGACCTAATAAATCTGCAGTGAGATATTGCATGTAAAAATTTTGAGGACATACCCTGCATTTCGTTTTCACTTACATGTCATTTTTATTATTTTTTGTGTTTACTAAATCACTTGATATATTTTGGTGCAACTCACCATTAAACATGTAAGGTGCTTGTTCAAACTTCACCTGCATTTCCTTTTCCTCTACGTGTCTTTTTTTTTTTGTTTACTAAATCAGTTGATATATTTTGGTGCATCTCACCGTTAAACATCTGAGGTGCTTTTTCAGGATATTCAGGACCACTTCCACTAGACAAATGCTCTCCTTTGGTTGACCCACAAGTACCTTTATAGCAAGGAAATTCATCCATGGGACAAATCTGAACCTTCATATGAGAAGGGAGAGGAGGGCAACCCTTGGTATGCTTGATGTGTTTTGTTGACAAGAAGTTTACTGTGAGGTTCAAACTGCAATAAATTGAAAACAATGGGTAAATGCCTGCACAATTGTTAGACTCAAATCTAACTATACATAAATTTTGATGAAATTCAGGGTTAAAAGTATCCGCTAAATCTTCTTGCAATAATTACTAAAGGTAAAATCAAGTTTATACAATATAAACTGATTGAACATCACATTTAACATACTCTTTCCATTCTGTAAGCGTTAACATTGTATAAACAAGTTCTATTTTTCTTGCAATCCCTTGAGATGACTTTAGACATGCAGCTGCTTGCTTCACAGCCACAGACCGCGTTGGATACTTCCATGCCCACTCAAACTGCAGCAAAGAAATGGGAGAGTTGATCTTTCGTCATATGTACATACCAGGACAAAATGTGCAACAAGTAGGAAGCAATGTTGAGAATTGGTTGCCTAGAAAAGAACAACCATGTAAAAGAATGCAATCTTCTAATTCAACGTATTGACAGTATCCATCGCTATCGTTTTAACATTAGATACATATAGACAGATAAACCTAAGTATGGTAGAGAGGAGGAAGCAGTTATATCATCATTTTTGTACCATCTTTCTGTTGTATTATTTCCAGGCAGAATAGAATAAGCAAGCAGTGAACGAAATTGAATTTCTTGGAGGACTTGAAATTTGCTTTCACATTTTAATTACAAAGCCAATATCATTGGCCAATTGGCAGCTTTGTAGACAATAAAATTTTTCTTTTTCTTACTATGAATGCAGATTCATTGTATTAATAGACAATATATACACAACCTATAGATGTTACGAGAAAGCACATGACCCCATTGGACGCAGCATCAATGATAATGGCAACAAACAATGGCTTTCTTGCAGACAGTATCTAGGATGAAACCACCTTTTGATCTTGAAATTGACCTTAAACTGCTTCTCATTGGCTAAGAGCTCATCTTCTTCAGATGTAAGGAAATAAGTTAGTGGCCCAAGACATAAAGCCATCTGGTAGGAGTGAAACTTTGTCTCTTTACAGACCACCAGTGTGTCATTTTAGGTGGGGTGGTTTTCCTTTAATAATGGAGATGAATCAGTCTCATTCATGGATAGCAGATAGTGATGGCTATTCTAATTGTTGGTTGACAATTGAGTTATCATAGCTTTGCCACCTTTGGAAGAAAAAAACAGATATTGTATGAGTTTTGAATGAACAAAGATCAAATTTCAAATAGAATCTGGCAACCAAATTATTTGCAGTGCACTTGTTCCTCCAAATAAGTGCACAAGATGATTCAATCGTTTCTTTTTTCTACCCATGGATCATTATCATCGAGTTGTTATAATTAGGCATATTTTTGCCAAACTACATGTTATTATTCTTAGTTTGAACGTGGTAACTTTAGGTCCAATAATCAATTTAGCCTTCAAGAGTGATCATCATAACTTTTGTTTTTTATAAGAAAGACCCAATGACTAAGCAAGAGCTGAGACATCCCATATTGACCACAGATGGAATGAAAACTCCATTGGGCCGCTTACTGTGAAAATTTCTGAAACTTCTAAACAGAAATCCTACTGCAGTAATCTGATTTACTTCTCCTACTTGTTTATTTAACTTAATAAGTTATTTTCTGAATAATTCATGAAAACATTGAAGTAAATACACTGCAGCCTACACAATTATACAAATCAAGTACTAAAGAATATGCAACCATGCAGACAAAGGACACACAAAATTTCCAGACAAATGTCCCTGGAAAAACCCAATGCGGGAAAACCGGTGCAGCAGTTCTTGAGGGTTTTATTATTAAGCATATTTCTGAATACAAACTATGTGGCTCACCCAACAGAGAAACTCCTCGGTAGAAGTACCGCTATCCGGAGACAGATATTATGGTTGATCTAGCGACTGGATGAAGAAACCCCACAAGTGACTACGCAACCTCCAAGTGCTGCTAAGCGATGGCTACAGCAAGCTGGACTGCGTCACCTTCTCCAAGAGCTTCGTCACCCTCTCCTTGAGCCTTCCCGGCTCAGAAATCAAAATGATGGATGGCTGCCCGATCTGCCCCATAGAAACCCCAGTGCAACTCTACGAGTGACTGCATCACCCTTTCTGGCTCTGCGTCCCCTCTACGTGAGCCCTGTTAGCTCTGCGTCAGCTCTGGGTGAGCCCTACTAGCTTTGCGTCACCCCTCCTGGGCCTGCACTGCCTCTCTATTGTTGATGTGTCTCTCAACTATTGTATTCTTGACATTAGATGAAAATCTCGTTGTCGAACTGCCCCTCGCTACATTGCAAGCTCATTCCGAAATTCTCCGCCCCAAAATTTCGACTTACCTCAAGTGCTGCTACTCTGTGTGTATTTTCCAACTGACCCCAAGCCTTCCTTTAATACTTTTCCAGTTGACGAATCAACGGTCGTGATCTAATCTCTAATCAACGACTAAGATTAGAAAAGACTTGATCCTCGTCACTTAGAAAATTCTCACCCACATGTTTAAATTAATTTACTTTAATTATTTAATCTCCCTAAGTTAGACTTAGGGTCCCCATTAAAATTATTAATTATTTGAATAACTTAAGCTCTAGTTGGAATTTCTCCAAATGATCTCTGCATCTTGGAGATCTCATGTGTTCTAGCCCCTCCACAAAGTTTTGGAGCTAGAGCACATTCGATGCTACCCAAAAATCAACACTCCCTCTTAGCGAGGAATGTCCTCTAGCAACACTTCAACCTGAAGCATCATCTTGATCCATGGCATCGATCCTCTGCGTTGCTGATGCTCGGCTAGTGCCCTTCATCCACTGTGTTGCTGCTATCTGTACTGCTGCCCATGTAACTGACACTGACACTGCCTCATTTGTACTACAGCTCCCTCTCAAAATGATGCATCATGTTGCCCATAACACTTCCACTGCTAACTGTTGCACTGCAACTCAGTCGTTGAGAAGTAAGCAACTAAAAATCCACCCAAAAATTTGACAAACAAGTCAGTCTAGGTGCACCTCGATATTGAAGCACCCTCTGCTACTAACTTGCGCTGACCCTCTAGAGCTCTGCGCTGCTGCTCCTCTGCACTACGTAAGAACTACCGCTGCACTGTTGAAATCCATCAACCTTTGCGTTGTTGTTGCCTCTGCGCTGCTCAAGACTTCAGCTTCCTAGCTCTACCAATGTTGCTCCATCATCCCTTGCACCAACTGACTCCATTCATGCTGCTACTATCATTAAGGGCTCTCGTAGCTCGTATGTAATCCAAGAGTTTAGGCACCTCAAGGATCCTGCCCCTATCCTCTCATACTCCTCCTGGGTCTGGTGACCCTTTCAAGCCTAGTCCCTGGTTGGGGCCCTTCCTCTCTGTGCAACTCACACTTCCTCTAGTAACTGTTTCTGGCAACTGGAAGTTGATATGTTGCTCAGATCCCTACCGAGCTACAAATATATGGAAACTCAAAACTGGAGAAGGAAATGATCTCGCCAAAATGTCGAATGCCTCCTCTCTCCTCTGCCCAGTTGCTGACTGACTCTATGCACTCTCTGCTGGAGTAAGTGGATCTGTTCTCGACTACTGCTACTTTGCAGTGAGAAAACGAATTCCTTGGCTCGGAATTTTCCGAGGAAGACATTCCCTCAGTGTCATGCAACCCACTGGCTGCCATCCCTACCAAACAACTGAATGTCGAACAAGTACCTTTCTCCCTCTTTTGTTGCTACCCTAGCAAAACTCGAATCTAGATTTCTTTGGCACTAGAAATTCTCTAAGGAACAAGCTCCCTCTAAATCTCGATTTCCTTCACGGAAATCCTTCTGCCAACTAATGTTGAATCAACCCTCTTCGATCACTCTTTGTTGCTGATTAGCACTGGATCTAGACTCCTTGGCAAGAAGTCTTCTGAGGAACTTCTTCCCCTTACTTTGCCACGCCCTACTAGACACTGTTCTGCACCAACAGAAACAATGCCCCACCACCGACTACTGAAGAAAAACGATCTGCACTTCCAGCCACGGCAACTGGAAAGACAGAGGCTCGAAACCCCTGCGCTTGCCCAACAAGCATTGTGCTACCTCTGCGCAGCTACAACGTCACCCTAGCTGGCTGACGCAAGCTCTGCGTGAGCCCCTCTAGTGACTATGTCACCCTTCCCTACCTCTTTCTGGATCTGCGCTGTCACTTGGGACAACTACCTTCTTGCAGCAAATTTTCTTCGTTCTTCTAGTGATGGCTTCAGCTTTTCCTGATCTGCAAATGCTCTGACACCATGTGAAAATCTCTGAATCTTCTAAACAAAAATCCTACTGCATTATTTTCTGAATAATTCATGAAAACATTGAAGTAAATACACTGCAACCTACACAATTATACAAATCAAGTACTGAAGAATAAGCAACCATGCAAACAAAGGACACACAAATGTCCCCGGAAAAACCCAATGCGAGAAAATCGATGCAACAACTCTTGAGGGTTTTATTATTAAGCAGATTTCTGAATACAAATTACGGTGTCAATGTGGCTAACCCAACAGAGAAAATCCTCAGCAAAAGTACCTCTATTCAGAGACTGATATTATGGCTGATCCAACAACTAGATGAAGAAACCCCACAGGTGACTGCGCAACCTCCAATTGCTGCTAAGCGATGGCTACAGCAAGCTGGACTGTGTCACCTTCTCCAGGAGCTGCGTCACCCTCTCCTTGAGCCTTCCTAGCTCAGAAATCAAAACGTTGGATGGTTGCCCGATCTGCCCCATAGAAACCCCAGCACACCTCTACGAGTGACTGTGTGACCCTTTCTAGCTGTGTCCCCTCTGCGTGAGCCCTGCTGGCTCTACGTTACCCCTCCTGGGCCCGCGCTGCCTCTCTGCTATTGTATTCTCGGCCTTGGATGAAAATCCTGCTGTCGAACTGCCCCTCGCTGCACTACAAGCTCACTCCGAAATTCTCAGCAAACCATGCCCCATAATTTCGACTTAGCTCAAGTGCTGCTACTCTGTGTGTATTTTCCAACTTACCCCAAGCCTTCCTTTAATACTTTTTCAGTTGACGAATCAACAGTCATGATCTAATCTCTAATCGATGGCTAAGATTAGAAAATACTTGATCCTCGTCACTTAGAACATTCTCACCCACATGTTTAAATTAATTCACTTTAATTATTTAATTTCTCGAAGTTAGACTTTGGGTCTCCATTAAAATAATTAATTATTTGAATAACTTAAGCTCCTAGTGGAATTTCTCTAAACGATTTATGGGTCTTGGAGATCTCATGTGTTCTTGCCCCTCCACAAACTTTTGGAGCTAGAACACGTCTGATGCTACCCAAAAATCAACACCTACTCCTTGAGCATAATAAATACAGGCTAAAGCATGCCTCCAAAGAGTTGAACTTGGATGGATGGGATGGCAAACCACACTCCCAACCACTCGAGCTAAAAATCATCATAATTTTCATAACATATTTACTCTTTGAGTTAGTGCATTGGATTGGCATTTTAATCAAGAGCATCAAGCCTTCTATCTGCCCCAATGTTGGTAGTGTTGATTGTTGAACTCCCATGGCATGACCTTAATTGTTGAAGTTTGTAGCTTGGTCAAGTACTTCTGCACAAGCCTTGTGTCTAGGCATGCAGTAGTCACCCGCATATCATCTTTAGAATATTTGTTGATGTAACTTAGGCTAAGTTAAACATAGGAAGTACATAATTATATGTTGGTTTATTGAGCTAAAATAAAAACTTAGATAAAGTAAATTATTTACTTTATTGATTAAGTTTTAATCTTAGTTGTCAATCTCAAGTGAGGTGACATCTAATCTCAGTCGTCCATGACTTTGAGATTAGGGTTAGGGTTAGGATAGGGTTTTAGTCCTTGGCTCAATGTAAAGTTATAAAAGTAAGGCTAATGAGAGGAGAAGACACAACAACACAAGATTGAGAGAGACTTCTCAATGAGCATGTGCTAGGTTCGAGAGAGAGAAATGAAGGTTGGTGATTAGTATTGTATTTTCTTAGCTGAGCCACTATCCCTAGTACAGGAGCCCAAGTAAGTTTTGTGTTTAATTTATTAATGAAGAATTGTTGATTGGGAAAAAATCTATTAGTGTGTGATTCAAAAAGAGTAATTTTTGCTTTTACTATATTTTTTGTGTTATGAATTTGGCAGAGTATTCATTCTGTTATTAACTGTCGGGAATCGAATACCGAGTGTTGGGTTCAGAAAGTCTAACATGGTATCAGAGCACCAACTCTAAATCGATCTTGAAATTACAGGTGTCGAGTTCGTATCGGACCACCAAAGCCAGGTTGGCCGGGATCATACGAATGATTTTTTTTAAAGGGGCAATAGTTTTTTTGGGCCAAGGAATTTTTTTATGGGCAAATTTTTTATGAGCGAAAGAGAAAAAAAAAACGTAAAAAAAGGAAGGAATGGAGGCAATTTTTTTAAATAAAAATAAAAATAAAAAAATAAGAAAAAGATTTGACTGCTTGTGGTGGTGGCCGACACGCTGGGCCACGCAGCCAACAACTAGTTGACCAATCGACACAACCACAACCGCAGTTGCAGCACCACCGCACAATGCTTTATAAGCACCTCCCTCCTTCCCATTTGTCATTCACTTGTCATTTGAGTGTTTGACACATTTCCACGAGTGTTGAGTGACTCCATTGCACAGTCAAGGAGCTCTTGCAGGAGGCTTCATTTGATCAGACCTAGCTTCATCACAACCAAGTAGGCTTCATGACCACCTTTATTCCTTGTTTGAATTTTTTTTGCTTTCAATTTTAATTATTTTTCTCAAACATAAATTTTATTTTTTTCATTTGAGTTTTAATTTTTTTTTGGCTCGTGGCTGAGTTTCTCAACCACGCATAGGGCGAGGGCCAAAAAAAATAAATTAAAACTGAAAAAAACAAACAAAAAAATATTACATTTAAATTCTTGAATTCAGAATTACAGATTCCAGAATATCAATTAAATTAATTTATTTTCTTCCAAATTCCGTCACCGTGCCACCAAAAAGTAATAGAAAGTCTCATGATCCGACATGGGCACATAGTCAACAAATCATTGTCAGGTAATGACCACCATGTCAAGTGAAATTATTGCAATGCCACAATGCATGCAGGCATAAACAGGCTAAAATACCACCTAGCTAGAATTCCTGGGAATGGTGTGGGATGTTGTGAACATTGCCCTGATGAAGTCATTGCTGAAATGGTAGCTGCTTTGGAAGCCATTAAAGAAGAAAGTTCTAAGAGGCAAGAAGGAAGGTTGAGCTTATTGGGATAGGTAGATCTTCATCTCAGAGTGAACCACAGATTCAAGGTGCAGGTATGTTGAATTTCCATGATCTTGGATCTAGGATAGAATCTTAAATCTCTGATGCTACCAAAACAAGAATCTCAACTATACTACTTTGCACAACGGAATATAAACAACATTAAATCACATATGCACAGAATATAGACAACTTTTTAATTTTTCAACCCAACTTCATTATTTTAACAACATATAATACAACAGTCTAGGGCTCTCGTACCAGGTATAACGGCCTGCATACATCCACTAGTACAAGATACAAACAAGATACTCTAACCATCTGGCTATAGTGCAATCTCTCAGCCCTCTCAGTCGTACCCTGTACCTGTCCGATCCTTCGGCTCCCGATCTACAGCTCTTGCCTCTATCAATGCTCCAAGTCCATCTGGCCACTGAACCTCGGTGATCCAATCTGCTCTCTAATTGTCCCTTCATCCATCAAGGGCACAAAACATCGAGAATCTTGTCGATTTGTTCACACCTCCACTTGTGAACAACTCTCAATCTGCCCAGCTACTCAGGGACTTCATCCCACTATGGTCTTCCTGCGCTGCAATGATGAAGACCAACATAGGACATGAAGGGTTGTGACTTATCACTGCAAGATGTCCATCTCCCACAATGAACACGGGCTAGAAGAACTGCCCATCATCTGTTGTAGAAGTCCTCCACACACAAGTCTCGTGCTCCACAATACTTCTCCTGGTTGATCACACCCTTGAGCTCATCAACTGCCAGTCTAGCAGTGACCTTTGTCCATCAAGGTGCTGCACTTTGGCACCAACTTGGACACTATCACGTTGTCCTCCAGCAGACCATAAGTGCCCAATCTCGTCCACACTTGGTCCTCTCTCACGTTGTCCTCCAACAGCCCACGAGAGACCAAGTCCACGTTGTAGCATCTGCACCTAGTTAGGGCATCCCCACACATAGGAGACCCTTACACATGGATGCCCACAGACTTCACCAATCCTCCCTTTGCTCTGCAATAGAGGAGCTCTTGCACAAATCTAAGCACATCAATATGTCCTCCACCTAGGACACCATCAACTCATCAACACAGGAACATCTGCAACACTCCTTGTTGTTGTCCTCTTGCCTTCCAATCTGATGTGCCTGTTGTCACCTTGGCTGCTTGGTAGGCCTCCCAACAATCCACGTGGGCTCCTCCAAACAACTCCTAAGGCCTCCTACAAGCTGCCCATCAACCGATCCAAGCGATGGTCAACAACTTTGACCCAATACACAACAAAATTTTGCTCCAAGTCTGTTGCCTAATCACTATGGAAACTATCATTGGTTTAGGGCATCTAACCATGAAATTTTCCCCTCCTCTTTGACTTCCACAGATTTCCCTATATTGATCCAAAACAGGTCCACACATCAAGGACCAAACACCCCTCCAAAACATTGTTGTAATGGTGTTTTCTTTTGCATTTGTGACAACCCTGGTTAGGGCACATGAGGCAGCCCTAAACCCTCCAAACAGTCACCAAACAAGCCCTCAAGGACTGCAGCATACCCTCATAGGTCTCCTCCTCACCCACACTGCCTTCTTAAGGGACTAGTCCACCTTGACAGCCCTTTAGGCAACTCCAATTGTGTGCTAACGCCTGCGGCCTAGCGCAGTAGCCATAAATCGTGAGACAATCCTCCTTTTTGGTGCCCAAACACACTCCAACACACAATGTTTTGATCCTAAGCAGTTCGGCCCACCAGTAAGGCTACTCGGCCTCTAGAACAACAATCTCAGCCCTCTTTTCAACCCAAAGACAGTTCGCTGCTCCTGTTGCTCACTCGGCCTCCATCACAAAAATTCGGACCTCCTCCACGTTGTATAGGGCCTCTCCTCCTTGCTACAGCTAGGGTAATTTCAGAGCTCTTTCTTGAGAGGATGTTGCACCAAATGTATGCTCAAACAACTACAAATCACCCTCCTTTTATAGCCAAATGAGGGGCTCCCACGAATAGAGGAAGAGAGTCGAGACACATCTATTGGACGAATTTTACATCAAGCCTACATGACTTGAAAACCAATAATTGCTTGTCAACTTCAAAAATTCATTTCTCCTCAACGAAAACTCAGAATTGGATGATTTTTGATGCGTCGGATTCGTCTCAACGAGCACTATCATGCCCATCTATCACATGTCGAAAACTCATCATGGTTTTGGCCCAAACAGCAATGGGTGAAAAACCCCAAAGCTTGGGTCTCAAGCCCACAAGCCCATTTGTGGCGCTTTGACCTCCAAACCTCGAACACTAGGGCTTGGAGTACCTCCCAAGCTACCCAAAAATCAACAAGGTATTGGTAACTCCTCTTCAAGTGTTGTGGCAAAGAAGAATATAAACTCTTCTTTCTTCGCTCCTCATACAACTCCAGGATCTCAGCCAACCTTGGAGAGTTTTAATGAAAAGAAGAGGAAGGAGGCGGATATGGCAGTGAGGATATTTTCGTACCATAACAGTGTTTCATTCAACTATGCAAAGTCTTATTTTTATCAACCCATGGTGGATTCCATTGCAAGTGTTGGCCCTAGATACAAAGCCCCATCTTATAATGCACTTAGGGGGAAAGAGCTAGATGAGGAGCTCGAGTGTGTCAAGGAACAATTGGAGAGCATTAAGATCTAATGGAAATTTACAGGTTGTACAATTATGTCTGATGGGTGGACAGATCAAAGGGGTGGAACAATAATAAATTTTGTTGTAGCTTGCCCTAAAGTAACCATGTTCCTAAAATCCATTGATGCATCTGCACATGTAAAAGATGCACATTTGTTTTTTACATTGTTGGTTGATGTGGTGGAGGAAGTTGGGGATGCAAATGTTGTCCAAGTAATCACGGACAATGCAACAAATTATGTGGCAGTTGGAAGGTTGCTTTATGCCAAATATCCCACCATTTTTTGGACTCCATGCGCTGCCCATTGCATGGACTTGATACTAGAAGAAATTGGGAAGTTGGAGTGGGAGCAAGATGTTGTGCAAGAGTGCAAGAAAATTACCAAGTATATTTATAACCATGCTTGGGTGTTGAACCTTACGAGGGAATTCACACAGGGTCAGCTTAGTCGCCCAACTATCACACGGTTCACTACAAACTTTCTTTCCCTCCAAAGCCTTTTGTATGAGTACCAAGCTTTGAGAAGAATGTATTGTAGCCAGCAATGGATATTTTGGAAAGATAGCACAAAACCAGAAGCATTGTCTTTGAAAGCATCTATCTTTGGTCATAGTTTGTGGGAGAAAGTCACTAAGATTGTCAGCTTCACTAATCCCCTTGTGAAAGTATTGAGATTGATGGATGGAGAGAAACCTGCAATGGGATATATTTATGAGGGCATGGACAGGGCCAAAGAGGCCATCAAGACTTTCTACAAGGGAGATGAATCTAAATATCTCCCTTTATGGAAAATTATTGATTCCAGGTGGGACAAGCAGCTACATTCACCATTTCATGCAACAAGAGCATATCTCAATTCGAGCTTATTCTATAATGAGGGGTCTAACATTCAAAGAGATCCCAAGGCGATGAGAGGTGTCATGATATGCATTGAGAAAATGTTCCTAGATCAAGATATTTAAGATAAAATCAACATACAACGAGATATGTACAAGGAAGCATCTGGAATGTTTGGATTCATCTCAAGCCAACGTCTCAAGGACAAGAAAATGCCTTGTAAGTGCAAATTGTTAGAACTAGCTTGTAATTTTGTTAGTTCTCTTTTATGTTTGGCATTTCAAACTGATAACCTTTGTTGTTATTTTTTTTATAGCTCATTGGTGGATAGATTGTGGCACTAAGGTACCAAAAATACAGGAATCCACCATCAGAGTTCTGAGACAACCCTGCAGTGCTTCTTCTTGTAAGCACAATTGGTCAGTATTTGAGCACATCCACAACAAAAAGAGAAACAAGTTGGAGCATGAGAGGTTGGTTTTCATCTACTACAACCTTCGAATGCTCACAAAACAAATGTAGCCAAAGGATACAAATCCAATTTTATTGGATAGTATTGATTTAGAGTCTAATTGGGTTGTGGAGGAATCCCCTGATTTGAGTTGGCTTGATGAAGAGACTAAGGATCTCTCTAGTTTTCCATCTCAAATGGAGACTCCAAATACACTTGCCTCGCAGTTGCTTCAGCCTTCCGATGTTTGCACTAGCTCCATGAGGGTTATTGTAGGCGTAATCGTCCATGAGAGATGAGACTCAAGATTGTTATGAGACTATCATTTATCATTTATGACATATGTATTTGGATTTTGAACTTGCGGCCTTTTTTATTTTAATTATGGAATCATGACTCCCTTTCTTATTTAGTATCTAAATGTTTTGCTTACAAAAATCGAATATGTTATGTTGCGCTTTCATAGCTATGAGATGATGTTATGAATTATTGCATATATTATGGTTTTTATAGCTTATAAGGATTGGAATTGTCATTAGTTTTTTTTGTGTGCTTAAAATTTACCATATTTTAAGTTTTTTAGGTATTTTGTTGAGTCTCATAAGCGTCTTATACGAGTTGTTCCCGAGTCTTATACGGGTCGTCGAGTCAATAGTCAAACGAGTCTTATACAAGTACGAGTCTTGCAACATTGGGCTAGAGCTTAATATATTGCTTGGATTGATTGTTGAACCAACTAGAGCTTAATATATTGCTTGGATTGATTGTTTGAACGAACACCCATGCTACATAAAAATGTCAAGATCTAATTTAGAAATGCAAATATGGGAGAAAAAAAAGAGTAGAAAACTTGAATTTACCAATACATTCTTAACTTTCTTCCAATTCCTTGTTCATTACGATGTAGGGGAAATCACATTACAAATGGATTGATCCTCTCCTCTCCCTAAAGAGCGCAAACATAAAAGCTGGCCCTATCGGTTGAATTATCGGTCCCTTGCTTGCTTGAATGTCAATATCACATATGTAAATCAAATTATGAGAATACTGATATAAGTGAGTGCACATTGCTTGCAATTTTATGTTTGTTGTTTAAATATTCCAACTCATTTATTCATGATGTTTTTTTTTTTTTTCAATATAATGTGTTATTTATAAATAACAAACACACACACACAAATATATATATATATATATATATATATCTCGTGTTTCCTTGTTTCTAAATTTTTGAATGTCAGCGTTTTTATTTTAAAAATTCATACTCATTTTCTTGTATTGTGCTACTTAGTTAGAGATCTATATTGATGAGGAATTACATCTGGAGAATACAAATGTTAGTGATGCATGTGTTTTACACCATGTTTTGATTTTTCTACATTCGTAGATAGATAATTTAATCTTCCTTGCCTCCTCTCTTGAGGCCTTAGGGAGACTTAGATACTCTAGCTCATTTTTGTGATTAATGCCAACTAATTGTTCATCCTAATAAGATCAAGGTAGTTTTCAAAATCCTTTTGGGACACTTTATCCAAGACTCACTTCTTCAAGGGGGGGCAAATGAGATCACTACAACTTACTTATTATTCTAAGTAAAAGTCATTGGTCCTGTTACCCACCAAAGTGGGTGACCCCATAGAAGAAAAAATTCTCCTATTCTATGCATCCAGTCGGTCAGCCATGCTGCCCTTGATAGTCATTGCTAGCTTATGACATGCCATATTATCTCTGCCGCCTGCATCAGTGATATACCTTCTCACCCATTCAGTAAGAGCACATTGACGAAGGTGGGCTTCTGATCAATAGGTACTTTATTTATTTTGCAATCGAGTGCTTATGCTTGTTTTTATTTGGGCTTTTGATATGGATTATGGGGTGACTTGGAAGGAGGAGGGGCTTTGACTATTGTCTTGTTCCCTCACCTTAAATGGGAGATTAATCTTCAATCCTAGTCCAGTGAGACCTCCCCTAATGACCCAATGGGTATAGGAGGTGCACTACTCGTGAAGACTTGATTAAGATAGCATATTCCATTTATCTCTATTACATACTTACCAATTTCCATCTTACATTACAAGCCCATATTCCACCTCCATTCTTTGGGTTCAACTAACGATTGCTTCTTCAGATTTGGCACGCCGCACCCATACATCCACATACTTGGGTAGGGCCTAAAACTATTCCCTGGGAGGTTGATGCAACTAAAAGAAAATGAAAAGGCATATTATGGCTACAAAATGAAAATAAAGTATATCAAAATGCAAAAGAAGGTCGGGACATACACATTAGCAAGTGGGCAAAAGCCTAGCATGAGCTCTACCTCACTCATTATGGTCATTACCCCATTACTAATCACATGTTGCTCCTATACATCATGAAAGGAACCCTTGGATGTCCTAACCCTGATGCTGAATGAGTTGCATCATCATTAAGGGGTAATACAATTTCTATACATCATTCAAAGCAAGCTTTGACCCTTGAGCTACGAGCAAATATATGTTAGGTCCCTATATTATTAGTATAGTCCCTTATTGTTGTTAGTGTAACCCCCTTATTGTTATTGCTGTACCCCTGTAACCCCCATATGGTTATTATTGTGCCCTTACATTATTATTGTTAGGTCAGCTAGGATTACATTGTGGCCCCATGGACTTCTATATATAGAAAGGAGGTTTTGTCATATGATCATCCAAGCACTGTTCATTTATGTAAGGTATTGGAGGTTTCCCCCTCGAAGTGGCTTATTTCTAAGGTGTTGATCTCTATTTTCTTCTATTTTTTGAGCTGGTTTCATAACATTTGGTATCAGAGCTTTGGATTCTAGGGTTTCGCTGCTCCAAACAGGTCATCATGGCATTTTCGCTATAAAGTTTTTTCTACTAAGTTTCAGAAACTGAAATTTTTACAGAGCGAAGTCGAAATCTTGAGGAACGTCGTGTACAAATTTCAGATCTTGGTTCGCAATATTTTTGGAGATATGATCTGTGGAAGTTAGGGTTTTTTTTAGGCTCCCGAATTTCACCTAAAACAGGTCATTGTGGCATTTGCACTATAACTTATTTTCTATGAAAGTTCAAAAGCTGAAATTTTTACAGAGCGAAGCCGAAATCCTGTGGAACGTCCTGTAAAAATTTCAGATCTTGGTTCGCAATATTTTCGGAGATATGATTTGTGAAAGTTAGGGTTTTTTCAGGCTCCTGAATTTCATCTCAAAGAGGTGACCGTGGGAAAATCGTCATAACTCTCTCTCTGAGCGTCGGATTGGAATTCTGTAAAAAGTGGCCGCAATTACACAGCCTGTAGTTTCCTGTGTATCAATTTCAGAGCCGAAGGAGGAAACAGTGACATGTAGCATGTCGTACAAGTTCGCTCTACTAAACCAGTCCATAATCAGGTCATTGTGGGAGATTGGGCATAACTTTGTCTTGAATAATCCAAATCAGGTCAAACTTGTGGAATTCGAAAGAAGATTCGGAGTGCTACTACATGGCCAAATTTCAGATATTGAAGATCCGAAATCACAGAGATAATTCAATTTCAATATTGAGCTCCTCAAAAGCAAGAAAAAGGTGTGTATTTTTTTCCGAATTGCATAAGTCTTGATTGAAGAATCAATTTGAATTGATTCCAAGGGCATATTGTAGAATACATATCAGTATTGGGTTATAAAATTCCCCCTAAAAAGAATTCAACACCCAATAAGCCTTCAGAAGGCTCTACTATGGCTCATGAAGATGAAGAAATGCAACATGACATATCAAAATTACAAGAGCAAGTGCCCCAAATTTCGCTCCGGCAAAGAGCAACAAAAAATGAAATGGATGTTTTGAAGAAAAGCGTGGAAGCTACGATGGATGGTTTGAAGAATGGTATGGAAGAAAAAATGGAAGGTTTGTCAAAGTTGATACAAGAAATGATTCCTAATGGCGAAAAGATAGTAGAGGAAACTCATGATGAGAACAAAATAAATGTTAATCGTGATTTCATAAACTCTAATGTTGGATTGAAGAACCACCATATTCCAATGATGGATATGAGGACGTTTGATGGCAAGGACCCCGTAACATGGATACTATAGATGGAGCAATATTTTGATCTCAATAATATGCAAAACACACAAAAGGTATGCATTGCAACTTTACATTTAGAAAAAAATACATTTGTATGGCATTGATGGCTTCTCTCCCGTAAAAAAATTGTCACTTGGTCAATTTTTACGGAGGAAATGATAGCACATTATGAGGATACAAAGTGCAACACCTTATTTAGCCAATTGATAAATCTCAAACAAAAGGGTTCAGTGGTGGAGCACATTGAGGACTTCCAAAAATTGAATATAAAGGTAACTGATATTCTAGAGGAACACAGGATTGATGTCTTCATAGGGACTTTAAAAGATAACATCCAACATATTCGCGTCAGAACCCTATCTATTGGAGAAGGCATTCAAGTTGGCAAGAAAAATTGAATGTAAAATTATGGCGACAAGGAAGCCTACCACTCACATCTATAAAGATGGAAGTGTTGCTACTCCTAGACTTCCACAACCTACAAGGTTGACACCACAACAATTGGAAGAAAAAAGAGCAAAAGAGCTTTGCTACAGTTGTGATAGAAAATACACTAAAGGTCATAAGTGTGCTGAGAAGAAATAATTTTACATAAATTGTTAAGAGGAGGAAGAAAATGAACAAGAAACTTCAAAAGAAGAGGATATACACCAGGAACCAATCCTAGAAGAAGAAGAAATGAGTTTGACCATATCGTGTAATGCATTGGCAGGAATTACCACTCCTCAAACTCTCAAGATAGAAGGATATATCAAGAAGAAAAAGGTAATAGTGTTGATTGATTTGGGTAATACCCATAATTTTATTCATTGTAAGGTAGCCAAGGAATTGAATTGTTTCCTATACCCAGCACTAGAATGTCAAGCGATGGTTGCAAATGGAGGAACTATAAATTGCTCTGGAAAATGCCACAATATCAAGATATCCATGGGGGAATATGTATTGAATAGTCCAATGCTTTCCATCCCAATGGGAGGTGTTGATGTTGTACTAGGAGTATAATGGTTACAATCTTTGGGGACGGTAGCTTTTAATTTTCAAGAACTTTTCTTGAAATTTTTTTCAGAAGGAAAGGATATCGAATTACAGGGTATCGCAGGGAAGCTAGGAAAGATAATAAGCTCTAATGTCACGACAAAGCTTCTGAAGAAAGAACAATGAGGCGTAATTGCACAATTATGCTCACTAGAAGTTCCAACATCAAAATCATCTATTTCTCCAAATCTCCAAAAAGTCTTGGACAATCATTCCAAGGTGTTTGAAACTCCCAAAGGACTCCCACCTATTCGTGATCATGATCATGCCATTCATTTGATTCCAGGAAGTGTTCCTCCAAACATCAGGCCTTATAGATATCCTTACGTCCAAAAGAGCGAAATTGAACGTATGATTGCAGAAATGTTAGAGGCGGGTATAATTCAACCTAGTCAATGTTCTTTCTCTGCTCCTGTAGTATTGGTACACAAGAAGGATGGATCATGGCGCATGTGTCTGGATTATAGGGAGCTCAATAAGCTCACCATTAAAGATAAATTTCCCATTCCTGTGATTGATGAATTATTGGATGAATTACATGGAGCAATTTATTTTACCAAGTTGGATCTTCGTTTAGGATATCAACAAATTAGAATGAAGACTGAAGATATTCCAAAAACAACATTTCGAACTCATGAGGGTCATTATGAATTTTTGGTCATGCCTTTTGGCCTTACCAATGCACCTTCTACATTTCAAGGGTTGATGAATTCCATTTTCAAACCCTTCCTTACAAAATTTGTGCTCGTATTTTTTGATGATATACTAATCTATAGCAGGTCTTGGAAGGATCATGTTGAACATGTTGACAGGGTGCTCAAACTATTGCAGGAGAAACAATTATATGCAAAAACATCCAAATGTTTTTTTGGAGTACAAGAGGTGGAATATCTGGGTCATATTATATCTCACGAGGGTGTTAAAGTAGACCCTAACAAAATTAAAGCCATTAAGGAATGGAAAGTCCCCAAGACAATAAAGCAGTTGCGAGGATTTCTCGGGTTAACAGGCTACTATTGCAAGTTTGTTAAGAATTATGGGAGAATAGCAGCACCTCTAACAACATTATTGAAAAAAGATGCATTTTCATGGACTCCTGAAGCAACTAAGGCCTTTGAACGTCTTAAAGAGGCAATGTGCCTAGCACCGGTCTTAGCTACACCAGACTTCACAAAAACCTTTATTGTGAAATGTGATGCCTCAGGAAATGGAATTGGTGCAGTTTTAATGCAGGAAGGAAGACCCATTGCTTTTGAAAGTCGTCCAATCAAAGGAAAGTATTTACAGAAACCTATTTATGAGAAGGAAATGTTAGCAATACTACATTCACTAAAGAAATGGCGAACTTACCTAATGGGAAGACACTTCAAGGTAAAAACTGATCATGATAGTCTTAAACACTTTTTGGAACAAAGACTATCTTCAGAAGAGCAGTAAAATGGGTCACAAAGATGTTGGGTTATGACTTTGAAATAATCTACAAAAAAGGAAAGCTTAATGTTGTTGCAGATGCACTCTCAAGAAAGAATGAAGAGGTGGAAGCATTGCTTTGTGCCATTTCTATTATCCAACCAGATTGGATAACCGAAGCAAGAGATGAATGGAAGAAGGACAAAGATGTATGGACACTCATTCAAAAATTGTAGCAAGATCCTAGTACATCTGATACATTTAGTTGGAAAAATGATTCCTTATGGTACAAAGATCGCTTATATCTTTGTAAGAATTCCCAACTAAAACAAAATATTCTTCTGGAATTGCACACTTCTCCTTTAGGAGGACACTCAGGATTTTTAAAAACTTACCACAGGGTGAAGAAAGATTTTTTCTGGGATGGCCTTAAATCTGATATTCAAAAGTTTGTGGCGGAATGTTTGGTTTGCCAGCAGAATAAAGTGGAGACAATTAAGACCCCGGGACTTCTACAACCTTTATCCATTCCAAGTCAACGTTGGGAGGAGATTTCAATGGATTTTATCATAGGCTTACCTAAGTCCGAAGGAAAGAATGTCATCATGGTGGTAGTTGATAGACTTACCAAGTATGCACACTTTTGTGCATTATCTCATCCATTTAAAGCAAGTACAGTTGCTACTACATTTATGGACATAATTCAAAAGCTACATGGAAACTCAAGGGTTATTGTGAGCGACAGAGATCCCATTTTTACTGGAAATTTTTGGACGGAGTTATTTTCTTGTTTGGGTACTCAATTAGCTCATAGCTCATCTTATCATCCTCAATTTGATGGTCGAACTGAGATAGTAAATAAATGTTTGGAAGGATATCTTCATTGTTTTGTATGTGATAAACAAACACAATGGGTCAGGTGGTTACCTCTCGCTGAATGGTGGTATAACACTTCCTTCCATACTGCAGCAAAAATGACCCCATTTATGGCACTTTATGGATATCATCCACCATCCATCACATCATCTTTAAGAGAAAATTCGAAGGTTCAAGCAGTGGAAGATCACATCGAGCATCAACAAGAAGTTCTCCAACTCCTAAAGGACAACCTGAATTTGGCACAAAATCGAATGAAACAAATAAAAGTAACATCAACAATTTAAAGGAGAGAAGGTTTGATGTAGGAGACTTGGTATTTACCACACAACCATACAAACAAATGTCCCTCATAAGCTTAAGAAGGACAAATAAATTATCGCCAAAGTTGCCATGGTCCCAGCAATGCTGCAAAAGATTGTACTATATACAAATTCGATCTTCCTCATTTCTTCTAGTGCATCCGCTCATAAGTCACTTTGAAAGTTAAAGAAGATAGATAAAACTTCCAACAAACACACATTTAACTTGATGATAAAGGAAAAACTATATTGAACCTGGCTACTAATGAAACAGAATTCTGATAAATACGAAATTGATCAATTCTGTAGTATCTCATCAAATGGAAGAACTTACCCACTGAAGATTCTACAGGGGAGGATGAGAGTTTTATACAAAAGCACCCAGAGCTACTCAAGAATTGAGGACAACACTTTTTGAAGGAGAGGAGCATCTTAGGTCCCTATATTACTAGTATAGTCCCTTATTGTTGTTAGTGTAACCCCCCTGTATTATATATTGTCTTGTAACTCATATGGTTATTATTAGGTTTTACATTATTATTGGAAAGAAGTCGCTGTTGATTATGACAGGTTCTGTGGATTCCTATGTAGAGTATGTCTTGTCATTTGATCATCAAAAAATTGTTCATTTATGTAAGGTATTGAAGGTTGCCCCCTCGAAGTGGCTTATTTCTAAGGCGTTGATCTCTCTTTTCTTCTATTTTTGGAGTTGGTTTCATAACAATATACAAAGAAAAATCAAGAAAAAGTAAAAGGCACACAAGAGGGGTGGAAAAACAAAGGCCAAGTTGGTAACTCATGCATCCACGATTGCTCCCTCACATCTATATATTCAAGATGTGGATCCCCATCATGTTGGTCCCTTTGACCAACACTTGCCCATGAATTCTTCTCATGTTCGTACCATCATTATTCACTGGCACTTATTCATTGAAGGGTGGACTAAAATGTTACTTCCCCTTGGGGGCTGGAAACACCTAATAGGGTTTGTCCTTTAGCCACTTCTACCTAGGCAAGAAGCATCATTGCGAGTTCAATGTCCTAATTTTGGAAGGGAAGTCTCATTTGAAGTATTAAATAACCCTTTAAATTCAAGCTTGGCTGACTTAGATGCAAGAATGATTATTATACCTGATAACTGGTTGCTTTCACTAGACTTTATGTTGTAATTGTAAATGGTTCTGAATCCCAGGCTTTGGGCACCTTACTTGAATTGGCCCCCTTAAGGCCAAGCAACCACTTAGGGCCTAGTGCGAATTGGCTAGGAAAGAAGATTTGGGTTCATGGAAAGTCTAAATATCAAGGATAGGGTGGTTGCCACAAAATCACTTAGTTTGGTACGCATTCATTCCAATTTTGTCCATAAATTTTCTTGCCCTATGTAAAATCCTATGATTTTAGCTTCAACTTGGGCGCTTATTGAGGGTTTCATATGCCATATCCTTGCTAAAATGCATTGTGGCAAACCCTATCTCTATACCTTGAGCTTTGGCCATCCCAACTCTCAACCCACTAATCAAGCCCTAGGTCTTGTGTTGTGCAAAGTTAGCCTCAAGCAAATTTCCTTCATTCGTTGATTGGAGCCTTGTACTTGAGCCAAGCCTTTCGTTCAGAAGCCTCTTGTTCATCCTAATACTATTATACCTAGAATATCTCTTATAGGTGAACTTATACCAGGACTCTTCCCATCAGTGAAAGTTCATAAAGAGCAAGAAGTTTTGGCTGTGGTGATAGTGGGCCATTACCCCATTGTTGTCACTTGGTCTAGTGATTTCCTTGTAGGGTACCCCTCTCCATGGCCAACTAGAGTTTGTAACAACATTTTTGACGTCATTATTGAGGACGAAGCAAATTTACCTCCTTGCGATTTGAGGATTTAGCTTCATCCCTAGCAACAAGCTATATCTTTTTCTGGAAACTCCATTGGAAGAACAAGACCGTTGTTCTTCATCGAACTTCCAAATTCAATGCTTGTAGGGTGAAACAAGCATCACTTAAGGCATTTTTGTATTCACCCTAACGACTCCTCATTTAGTTGCTATTCAAAACTCGAGGAAATGGCTCCTTAGGATTTGCATGAGATGTTCCTTGCTTTGGATATCAAGGAGATCCCTGGATACCCAAATCATTGTGATATGAAATCTATGAGAAATGTCCCAAAATTCAATGGTGATCCTTCTTCAGTTGTGGATCATTAGTCAAATTTATCAAGTACATATCAAAGATCAATGTGGTTCATGAGGATGTTTTCATATGGTTTTTCATTAGTTCCTTTAGGAATAATCAAAGGGACTATGTTAGATGTTTTTGTAGACCAAAAAGCATCCCTTCCATAAAGGTATTCATTGAAGAATTCCTTAAGTATTGGGGACCGATGTGTCATTTTGAAGTTTCTTTTCAAGATTTGACCGTTGCTCTCCAAAAAGAGTGCCTCCTTAATCTTATCGAAAAAGTTGAAGAGGATCATTTCCATCCAAAGGAAAACATCGCCCTTGATCCTCTTGATGATTCTATTGATGAAAGACGACAAAGTGTTCATGAGGAAGAGTACCTTGAGCAAGAACCCTCCCTTGATCATCTAGAGGAACACTTTGAAAGTGATCCTGAACATGGCCTCGAGGATTATATGCCTAAAGTTACTCTTCAACAAAAGTTCCTAAGCTTGATTGTTGATTACTTCATACTCAAGTTGCAGGAAAGGATCCAATGGGGAAAGTTGGATTGCTCTTTTCCCTTTTCATCCACAACTCTTTTTAATGATACATGGTCATTTTATTTTCCAACCTCCCACCCTTGTGATTCAACGTACCAACATTGCAAAGGTGATTGGGATATTTTCTTGTTCTATGATAATGACTAGTAGGGACAAGAGATGTTATGTTGATCTAATGATATGCCGGTTACATTGATTATATGACTATACTTAGGTCATGCATTGTAATGCTAGCATTGCATAGTAGTATAGGTGCATTGCATATTGTGTGAGCATTCTAATATCATTCATCATACCTACGTAAATTAGATTGCATTTAGGTCAGATTTTATTTTTCTATATCAATTATTATTCTCATATAAAACATGGGCAATACTCTACACCCAATGCACATGCTCCCAAACAAGTTGATTGCAATGTGCAAGTTATAGGTTTGCAATCCCAAGGACTGTTGGAGTTCTCATGAAATCCCCATTCAAGCATATGGATGATGCGCTCTAAAGTAAGCTCATGTCCTAGTTGGAGCTAGATGTTACCCACCAAATTGGGTGACCCCATAGGAGAAATGTTTTCTCCCATTCTGCACATCTAGCCAGCCAACCATGCAACCCCTGATAGCCACCACTAGCTTCTGACATGCCATATTTTATATCCGCCACCTGCATCAGTCAAATACCTTCTCACCCATCCGGCAAGAGCACATGGATGAAGGTGGGCTTCCAATCAAAAGGTACTTTATTCATTTTGCAAGTAGGTGCTTATGCTTGTTTGTAATTTGGGCTTTTGATATGGATTATGGGGTGCCCTGGAAGGAGGGGTTTTGACCATTGTCTTGTTCCCCCACCTTAAATGGGGGGTTAATCTTCGATCCTAGTCCAGTGATACCTCCCCTAATGGCCCAATGGGTATAGGAGTCACACTACTAGGGAGGCCTTCATTGAGATAACGTGTTCCATCTATCCATTTTCCATACCACTTTCCATCTTACATTACAAGCCCATATTCCACCCACATTCTTCGAATTCAACTGACCATTGCTTCTCTAGGATTAGGCACCCATACATCCACATACGTAGGGAGGGCCCGAAACTTTGCCTTGGGAGGTTGATGCAGCTAAAAGAAAAGGAAAAAGTATATTATGGCCATAAAATAAAATTAAAGAATATCAAAATGCAAAAGATGGTCGGGACATACACATTAGCATGTGGGCAAAAGCCTAGCACGAGCTCTACCTCACTCATTATGCTCCTATACATCATGAAAGGAACCCTTGCATGTCCCAACCCCGATGGGAAATGAGTTTCCTCATCATTAAGGGGTAATACAAATGTTATGCGTCATTCGAAACAAACTCTAACCCTTGAGCTACAAGCATTAATACAAAGAAAAATCAAGAAAAATTAAAAGGTGCACAAGAGGGGAAACAAAGGCTGAGTTGGTAACTCATGCATCCACGATTGCTCCCTCCTCACATCTATACACTCAAGATGTGGATCCTCGTCATGTTGGTCCCTTTGACCATGGCACTTGGCCATTGTTGAAAAATGTAGCTAGTGTTGGTATTCATAATTATATGAGTCATGATGTAATGCATTTGTCAAAAGAAAGAAAAAGAAATTTTATTATAAAAGAAATTGACTTATTAAAGCATGGGTTTCATGCTTGGGACAATGGTTCTTAGGTCAAAGACTCCATTGTAGGCTTCTAGTGTTTATATCAAGTGTCCTTGTCTTTGTCAATATGTAAAAGACCCTTCTTAGGCTTCATCTTTCCAAGAATAAATTTATTTTTATGTAAAATAGGTCATTTAAGCCTCCTCCTGGACAAGTCGGCCTAATTAGAGAGGCAAAAGCCACTATAAAAGGGCAGCAACTCGACTCATTTGGAGCACAAAAAAATCACAAGTTTGATCTGCAGTAGCTCGAGACAGAAGAAAAAAGGTCTGAAGTTCAAGGAAGAGGAATAAAACCCTAGCGAAGGAGAAGGGAGGCTTTGTCAAGAAAAGGGAAGTTGCATTTTCTCTTTGTACTCTCACACGTGCGAAATTTTGAAGTTGTTGGGGAGGCCGAAATTTTGGATCTGCAGTAGGGCCGAAATTTTGGTTGTTGTGGGTTGAAATTCTGGGTTGTTGTTGGGTTGTTGTTGCTGGACAAGAAGAGACTACTCAAGTTTGTTGAATCATATTGGAAGGCTAACTTGGTGGGGGAGGAAATTCTTTTGGTCAAGTCTAAGGTCTTGGTCTATCTCAATTTGATTACTGGAAGAATTTGACTAGGTTTTCCCCTAGAGAAGGGTTTTAGCCTTGGTTGAGTGCCTACATCTGGTGTCATTGATCCTCATGTTTGGATTTGATGATTGCTTGATGAAAAGAAGATAAAATAAGAACATAAAGAAGATAATAAGAACACAAGAATAACACAAGTAATTATCAACATAAGAAAATCTTTCTGCCTTTATGATTTTTTAACATGGTATTGGAGGTAAGGTGAAGAAGGAAGGAAAAAGCCAGCTTGAAGGTCAATTGAAAGAAAGGTTAAGGAAGAAGGAATAAGAGAAGGCCATTAAGGAAAGGATCATATAAGAAAAGAATCCTACTATCTCTAGAGACTATGTCAACCACAATGAAGACATAAAACAAGCTAGAAGGAGCCTCCAACTACAGGGCATGGAAGAAGAGGATAGATCTTATTCTCGCTAAGCATAAAGTTTTGGATCTTGTTCAAGGAAAAGTTAAGAAACTTACAGGTGATGCAGGAAAGGAGAAGTTCAAGGAAACTGAAATCTTGGCCATGAATCTAATAGTAGATGGAGTGAAGGACAATCTAATCCCATACATATCCAATATAGATTCCGCTCAAGAAATATATGAAGCACTCTCCAAGTTGTTCACCATCAAAAATATTGGTCAGATAGCTAGTCTCAAGAATGAGCTAAGAACAATAAAGATGACAAAAGATGATATTGTGCCATCATATTTTGTAAGGATCTCTAGAATAAGAGATGAACTCCAAACTATAGATAAAGTTGTACCAGAAAAAGAACTAGTGATTGCTGCTCTACTAGGTCTACCAAAATCTTGGAGTGATTTTGCATCAGGAATTAGTAGTTGGAAAGATACTCCAACCTTTGAACAAATGTGGAATGCATATAGTCAAGAATAAGTCTGCATATCATTAGTAAACAACAAGGAGGATGAAGAAAGGAAACACCTCTAATGCCTATCATGCTCATCACAAGAAGAAGAGTGTTCAATAAGTTCAAAGGACCAAAGAAGGTTGATCTATCAAAGATTGAGTGCTACAATTGTCACAAAATGGGGCATTACAAAAGTTAAGGTCTTGAGAATCCAAGGAATAAAAACAAAGATAAAGAACAAACAAATGTTACCAATGAAGCTCCACCTAAGAAGAACAAGACTGAAGAATAAGAAGTCAAAGACTTATACCATTAAGTCTTCTCTTACATATCCTTCTTAGATTACTATTTTAATATGTTTTGATTTCTACAGTTTGTAGATCTAATATATCTTTTTAGAACTTTCGAATTATTTTAAAGGTTGTAGGTATCCCTCAAAAGGATTGGATTTAAGAGGGAGGGTCCACCATTTTACCAAAAGATAAGTATCTTGTTCCTTGTTTCCTCTTTTATGTTTGGTTTCCTTCTCATATCGAGATTTGATTATATTGTATGCTAATAATCTTTTCCTTATATTTTCCTTGGTTAGGAAAGCTTGTTGAATACTAAGAGGTTATGGAGGATACTTCAAAGGAAAGACTTGAATCATGAAAGAAGATATGAAGCCCTTCAGAATAACAAGGTTTGTTAAAGAACAACTCAAGGTATGTCATAATATGTGTTGCAAGGCTTTCTTCATAGAAAAGGTATGATCATTCTCTTTTGAAATTTGCTTTACATTACTAACATTGTTATGTCTAGGATCTTGAATCTTAAAGATTCCTGTTAGGGTGATTAATCATTAGATTGAATCTACCCTCATTATACTATCTCTTGTTATTTGATCATTCTTGGGAAACCCTAACCTTTAGGGTTCACTGTAAAACCCTAATGTCAAAGTTGATAATGAAAATCCTAGTCTTCTTAGGGTTTGTTGATAAAGTTTAGAACATATGATGAAATCCTATTCTTTTGAAGTAAAGGGTTTTGATAATGTCGTGATAAAACCCTAGTTCATTAGGATTTGTTGTTAATGTTTAAATTATATAGTGAAACCCTATATCTTTAAGGTTTAGTGAATTAGGGTTTATGAACAAAACCCTTGTAATATCTAAAGTAAGATCCTAGGAATGAAACCCTAGATGTATATTCGTTTGTATGATCGAAACCTTAGCCTGGTCAAAATTGTTGTATATCTAACTTTGATGTATTGATCTTCGGATACTGATGTGAAATGCTAGTGCATGAAATCCTAGATATGTATATGTGAGTATGCTAACTTAATTGTTAATACTCATATTTTAGTTTGTGAAATATAGGGTTTGGAACAAAACCCTAGTGGATATTGATATTCTAGGACATGATGATATTGTTTTCGATTATTGATATGATGTAGCTTTGATGACAAAATCTAGGGTTTGCAACAAACCCTAGCAAAGTCTAACATGTAATTCTAAAAGCATATTGTTGAAACCTTAGTACTATGATTGGATTGTTATTTGATTGAATCTAAGGCTTTGTGTCTTGAACATGGAGTCTAGGGTTTATGACAAAACCTTAGCAGGATGATAAAGTCTAGTATATAAAAGATGTAATCATTGTTGATTATGAACCTAACTAGGTTTAGGTATTTGATGTCTAGAGTTTGAGTGTTTTGATGCTTCCATTGTATTGACATGATTTTGATCGACTTCATGCTTCTATCTATTTGTATTTGGTTCTACTTGCAATTAAAGTTTTGCAAGTACATGATCTTCAAGATGTTGAAGATGTTCATAATGATGAGCATGATGAAGGAAGCTACAAGAATAATGATAATCAAAGATGACCTTGATGGCATGAGAAAGAAATGAAGCCTTGAAAGGATAAAGTTACTCTGATATTATAAAAGGAAGGAAGTGTTAATCTCCCCAAGTTAAGAGGGAGCTTGGATAGAAGAAAAGGTATATCTCCCTAGTTGAGAGGGAGGACATATTATGACAGTCATAGTAAATACCTTGAAGAAAGAATGAAGCCGAAGAATGAATGAAAGTAGTACTATAGATGGATTTGCAGAACACAAGACTTGAGAAGTACTTAGGTTGTCTTTGGTGCTACTGGAGAAGTTAAAGAAGAAGAAAGCTTCCGACAAGTTGTATTTGGATAACTTGATGATGATATAAGTACCATCAAAATGACCCTAAATGTTTGTGTTCACTTGTATATATATTTGAAGGTTTATCACTAATTGGGGTTGTGATTGTGCAGGATCTCTCCGTAAAAAGGTTAAACATTTGAAGCATGCTTGGATATATATATATATATATATATATATATATATATATATATGATTTAGTTAATAACGAGAGATGAAGCGTCTTCTGGAAACAAGATGCTTGGGAGGACATCTAGTCGGCCTATGTGTTGATGTCTAGATGCTGAAGTAGGGAGGGTGGTGTTGGTCATGGAGATTTGGCCTTGGATACGCACCTAGATCATTGGATTTGTGTTAAAGCTTAAAAGTTTGATGGTACCTAAAGTGGCTAAAGCTTCAATATACCTTAGTCCCACCTGATTAAAGTACCTTGGCCAAGTATCTAATCTGTAGCACTGCGTGTGTTGTGACTCTTCACGGAGTATATCACTTTGGGATCTTCCATGTACCTCTGTATATATGTAATTATGAATACCTCCCAAGTTAAGAGGGATTGTTGAAAAATGTAACTAGTGTCGGTTTTCATAATTGTATTTGAGTCATGATGTAATGTATTTGTCAAAAGAAAGAAGGCAAAAAATTATTATAAAAGAAATTGACTTATTAAAGCATGGGTTTCATGCTTGGGTCAATGGTTCTTAGGTCAAAGCCTCCATTGTAGGCTTCTAGGGTTTATGTCAAGTGTCCTTGTCTTTGTCAATATGTAAAAGACCTTTCTTGGGCTTCATCTATCAAAGAACAAATTTATTTTTATGTAAAATGGGTCATTTAGGCCTCCTTCACCAAGTCGGCCTAATTAGAGAGGCATAAACCACTATAAAAGGGTTGCAACTCAACTCATTTGGAACACAAAAGAATAACAAGTTCAATCTGCAGTAGTTGGAGATAGGAAAAAAAGTGCGAAGTCCAAGGAAGAGGAAGAAAACCCTAGCAAAGGAGAAGGGAGGCTTTGTCAAGCAAAAGGAAGTTGAATTTTCTCTCTCTACTCTCACACACGTGCAAAATTCTGAAGTTGCTGGGGAGGCTAAAATTTTGGATCTGCAGTAGGGACGAAATTCTAGATGTTGGGGGCCGAAATTCTAGGTTGTTGTTGGGTTGTAGTTGTTGGACAAGAAGAGACTACTCAAGTTTGTTGAATCATATTGGAAGGATGACTTGGTGGAGGAGGAAGGTCTTTTGGTCAGGTCTAAGTATTGGTCTATATCAATCTAATTAGTGGAAGAGTTTGACTGGGTTTTCCCCTAGAGAGGTGTTTTAGCCCTGGCTGAGTCCCTACATCTGGTGTCATTGATATTCATGTTTTGATTTGATGATTGCTTGATGAAAAGAAGATAAAAGAAGATAATAAGAATACAAGAATAACAAAAGTAATTATCAACATAAGAAAATCTTTCTACCTTTCTGATTTTCTAACAGCCATGAAGTCTTCTCCCCTTTGTACCATCGTTATTCACTAGCACCTATCAATTGAAGGATGGACTGAGGAAATGTTACTTCCCCTTGGGGGCTAGAAACACCTGATAGGGTTGTCTTTAACCACTCCTACCTAGGGAAGAAACACCATTGTCAGTTCAAGGTCCTACTTTTGGAAAGGAAGTCTCATTTTAAGTATTAAATAGCCATTTACATTCAAGCTTGGCTCACTTAGATGCAAGAATGATTATTGTACCTAATGACTGGTTGATTTCACTAGACTTTATGTTGAAATTGTCAGGTGGTTCCACAACCTAGGTTTTGGGCACCTTACCCATAGGTTACCAAGCCCTAGAGAAGTATATTGGCAATTTGGCACCCGCAGGTGAAGCGTTGAGAGCCTTGGGCCTTCGAGCAATAGCATCATATCACACCTACCACTAGACACCTTCTGCACCTAGGACGTTCTGCCACTTTTCACTACATTTGATGATTCTTCAAGATTATGGACCTAGACCAACATGCCCCCAGGTCGGCCTTAGCATTCTCTAAGAAATGGCAGTTGATCTAGAGCCCAAATGAGGATGGTCTCACCTTTTGAGACATGGGAAGGCTAGTAGTACCTGGAAAACCCTCAATGTGGAGCAAAGATGGACATTTTGAGCAATTGGAGACCAAGGAAACCACCTTTGCTACCCCAAACTAGATTTTGTTGTCCACGGAGGTATTTTTAACAGAGATTTGAGGGCCAACCCTCACATCATGATTTTTACAAGTTTCTACACCACTCATGGCACCTTAGAGCCTCAACACATGGATGATGTTAAGCCTTTATAGGCGTTGATGCTAACACATGCGGGAAAATCACTTGATTTATGTCTAAGCTAGTGAGTCGGCTTGTAACCTAATGCATCATTATGATTCCACTTGTTTTCCTAGGGGCTTTTAGGAAAATTAGGAACTATTCCTCCTCATATAAATAGAGGAAAGGACTATTGCATTTCTCATCATCAAACTTGACCTCTCTTCTTAAGTATTTCGACCTCTTTTCCTATTGGAGAGATGTGATCTATGGAGCACAATTTGTCTTGGAGCTATTGTCTTGTCTTTGGAGAAGTTATCTTGGATTGATGATTGGATTGTTCATGTATATTATCTTGTAAGTACTTTATTGAAATTTTTTGATTTCATGTCTAATGTGTGGAATAAATTGGTGATCTAGGTTAAATTTTGTGCCCTAATTTTGTTGAATATCAATTTTATGGAAACTAGGCCATATTATTGCATGCATTACTCATAGTATGATATGTGAATGCCAATCCCCTTAGCGATCTTACATTACCTAGGGCATCAAAATATCCTTACTCATTTGCAAGTTTTAGCCAAATTTAAGAACCCATAGCCTCCATCAACCCTAGGATTAGGCACTGACCATCCTTTATTGGTGATCAAATCAAATTTTATACATAACTTTTCTCTTTTCTGTCTCTTACTTGATTCAGCCCCCTTAAGGCCAAGCGGCCACCTAAGGCCTAGTGTAAATTGGCTAGGAAGGAAGATTTGGGCTCTTGAAAGTCTAAATATCAAGGATAGGGTGGTTGCCACAAAATCACTTATTTTAGTAGGCATTCATTCCAATTTCGTCCATAAATTTTCTTGCCTTAGTTTTTTTTCCTTAGGGTAAAACCCTAGTTTGGTTTTAGCTTCAACTTGGGGGCTTATTGAGGGTTTCATATGCCATATCCTGGCTAAAATACATTGTGGGAAACCCTTTCTCTATACCTTGACCTTTGGCCATCCAAACTCTCAACCCACTAATCAAACCATTGTTGGGCCCTCCAAAATGACATTATTTTCGTCACCTCTTCACCTTTGATATCCTATTTTTATCCCATCCCTTTACATCTACATCATTCGTTTTGCGATGTTGTTTGACACATAAATGTCATCCTAGGCCAAATCATTATGTTGTTAATTTAATGACTAATTCCATTGTTTATGATGAATTGGAGAGATTAAAAGATTTTTTATTACTAAAAATGGGTTTTTCCTAGTCAGTGCTTGCAACCTATATGCAAATCTTGCAACGGGCCTTCGAGTTCGGCATATCCACGCGACCTTATGGAATATTATGGGATGTGGTTCTTGTTCCTAACATCAATGACATGGTTTCATGTTGCTTATTTCGCACCTAGATCAGTTGTAGAGGCCTCCAAGTAGTGGTCAATAGTTATGACAACTCATTCCTGGCATAATTGAGTCATCAACTTCAGGCACCATTTTCGAGCAAATGAGTTGAATCTAGAAAATCTAAAACATGGGTTTTTCTCAGGACATCCCCAATTAGGAAAGTTGAGAGATTTTCTCCAAAAAGTGCGCAGTTTGGGAGATATCAAAGATTCCTTCAGAGGGAAAATTCCACGTTGCGGCCAACGCTTAGTTATGCCTAAACTAAGCAAGCCAGATTTAGCTATTCTCAGAGGGTTTAATGCTAAATTGATCCCATCTTATCAGATATCTAGCTGAAGACACCAACAAACCAATCTTTTGTAAGATCAATCGTGATTTGTTGGGCAATTTTTGGGGGAAATTGTTTCAATTCGCCCTGGCCCTTATTGTACAAATATTTGGGCAAAAGCTTTGTTTAGGGGGTTGGAAAAGGTTCTGAGAGGAGTTCAAGAGGAGATTTTCTCATCTGTGGCATGATCCCTAGTGGTGACCACTAGGGATCAGTCTCCTTTGTGCCCTCATTGATGTAATCTCTAGTTTCTCAATCTAAGATTGTTGATGCTCAAGTTCCTTGATTTGTTGCATTGATTTTATTGTGATTTGAGTCTTCTATAGGAGGCAACACGGCTAGTTGGCAAGGGCCCACCAACCCAACATGTTTCCCCCTTATTTCTCTTCGATTTAATGTTTGGTTGAGGTGTGATTTAAATCTGGTAGCTAACACTGTTTCACATAGCATACAGGTTGGCTTGTTTCATAGATATGTGTTAATTATGCATGGATTATTCTGTGATTTGAATCAGTTAATAACATAGTTGGTCTTTACAACTTGGAATGAGAGAGCATATATCCTCTGTCCCAAATTGAGTTGCAAAGATTTGCATGTTATTTTCGATGTTGCAGGATCTCGTCATTGGAAACTGAACATTCTTTTATACACAATCATATATCATAAATTGAGGTTCATTCATTACAATGTATTTGGATTGATGAACTATTACCTTACTTCTTATATCTAAGGATTGCGTTGATTACCCTGAAACATTTTATTTTGCTTAATATCTATATCCTGAGAAGGATGTTTGTGCTCATTGTTGATGAGGGGATTTGTCTAGTTGTGGATAGTTGAATTATTTTCTATTTGTTATAGATTGTAGCCTAGATCCTTTTGTCACAGAGTGCCTTGATTAATGTTCTGTGCATGCAAACATAGCATATATACCTCTGCAATGTTTCATTCATTTATGCTTTGCTCATATCAATGCAGAGTATTTGTTGCCCAAAGATATTGTTAAACTGTATACATCAGATCCTTATATAAAATGCATATTTAATCACAGAGAATGTACGTTTTTAGCCAAGATCCAAGATCTAGTTTTGGAGTAATATTATTGATTTAATCCATGAGTGACAGTTTATTTATGGATCTCATTAACGTTTTAATGGTTTGAAACAAGGTTTGCTTTTTCTATTGCAGGCTTCACACTTGATTCCATTCATCCTAAGGTTAGATAACCAGAGAGTATGCAACAGTTGTAAACCCCGAGGAAAACTTAGGTTTAGTCTATCTCCTTTTATCTGTGTGATTGCAGCACTGCTTAGTTGATATGTTTGATCAAACCTAGACTCTTTATTTTCTGTATTGTGTTGGTAGCGAGGTCTTGAGTCCCTTTTCCTTTGGAAAATTGTGCAAGGCACTAGGCCTGCCAGCCCAAAGGGAGTTGGGGTTAGGAAACTTTTTTTCTTTTTCTTTAACGGTGTGTGTAAATTACATAGGTCCTTGATTTCCTCTTGTTCTTTGGACAATTGAGTAGACCATTAGGCCTACCAACCCAGAAGGAGCCAGGACAAGGAGACCTTGTTTCTTTTCTTGCTTCATAAGTGTGTAGACTATAGGAATTCTTAATACCTTTTGTCCTATGGACAACTGAACAATACAATAGGTCTGTCACCCCAGAAGGAGCTAAGGTTCGAAGTTTTGTTCTCTTTTTGAAGGTGTGAAAACCATAGGGTTTCCTGATCTCTTTTGTCCTCTCGACAACTAAACAGTGCATTAGGTCTATCAACCCAGAAGGAGCCAGAACCAGAGGACCATAGTGGCTATTAGCTAGGGTTTTGTTTAATGAATAATGCCATTACCATTGCATAGTTGAATTGAGTTCAAGAGACTGATTTCTTTTCTAGAAGTTGAAAGCAGTTTTATCAGGCTCGGACCGACCGGTTCACCGAACCAATCTGAACCAGCCTGTCTAACTGGTTTGAGGCCAAAACTGGTTCGTACTAGTGACCTAAACCATTTTTGGCTAGTTCGGTACTGAATCGGGTAGTTTTGTACATTGCTTCCAAGGACCCTTTGAACGCAATTTTTTTTCAAAAAAACAGTGATTTATGATAGGGGAAGCCTAGTATTTGACCATATTTCCTTACTAATTCTATGCAATTCATGGTAATGTTAAATTCTTAAAGTAAAAGTGACATTCTCCTTTATCTTTTATTTTCATCATTTTACTTCAATTTTTAGCATTGCCATGAAATGACTTAGAATGTTTGAGAGTGGTTCTGACCTCACTGGATTTCATATGGAAAAAGTAAAGTTTTAGATCTCACTCTAAATCCAACAGACTTAACAGTTTTCCAGGATTTCAAGATTATGGGGATTGCAACGCTACATTGGATTTTGTCATGTACAAGGGTATCGAAATAGTATTTAATCAAGAGCACCAAGCCCTCTATGTACCTTCTGTGAAAATTTCAATCCTAAAAATACTTTTGCAGTGATAGCTTTATTTCTGCTACTTATTATTTACAATAAGTTATATACAGAATTCTTCTAATAAATTTTGAAATAAATACTACTGCAGCATTCACTCAGGGATATGCAGATAATAAAACAGTAAGAAGTACACGCTTAAGAATCAATCACATATACACACTTAAATTTGGACAATTGTCCTCGGAAAAACCCAATGCGGGAAAACCGGTGCAATAGATGAGGGTTTAAATATTATTCTTCAGCAATGAAATTCTTTAAAAGACTAGCAGACTTCAATAGAAAACACCTAAGATAAATTCCCACGAACCCTCTGGAGAATATATGGCACTCAGAAGTCTCACAACTTCCTTCTGCATCCCTCTGCATGTCTCTTTGCGCAGTGCCTGCGTGAGAATGCGTCACTTTGCGTGGGCTCTCTGCAATGCCTTCTCCGGCATTTTGCGTCCTTCTTTCCTCAACCCTTATCACTGTTGACTCCCTCTGTTTCTTCTGCCCTACAACTCTCCCTCTGAAATTGAATTCTATTCCTTCAAAATCGACTTCCTTCAGGTTACTAAGTGTATACCTGGCCTTCTTTCCAAATGACCCTCAAGCCTTCTTTTATAATCTTCTGATTGATGAATCAACGGCCCAAATTAGAAGTGTAATCAGTGGCCAATATTAAAACTTGACTTGATCTTTGTTCTCTAGAAGATTCACACTTTGTTTTATTAATACCCATTAATTATTTAATTTCCCTAAGTTTAGACTTAGGGTCTCCATTAAAATAAATAATTATTTTAATAAAACATATACCGAGTGGAATTTCTACAAATGGTTTTTGGGTTCTTTGGAATACTGATGTCCAAGCCTCCTTACAAATTTTGAGACTTGGAACACTTTTTGATGCTACAAAAATCAATACTCCCTCTTAGCAAGGAAAGTGTTCTAGCAAAATGCATGTTGCATGTTGCTATGTCTTGAAGCATCTTCTGCGTTGTTGATGTTTGGTTGTTGTCCCCCATCTGTTGCGTTGTTGCCTTATGTAATGTTGTAATGACATTATCACTGTCACTGCCTCATCTGTATTGCAGCTCCTTTTGAATCCTGAGCCTATCCATTCCTGCTACTAAAATGGATTCTTGATCATCCCCATCTTTTCTCTGAAATAGACAAATTTAGTCTTCCCTGGAGCTTTCGTGAGGATATATGCCACTTGTTATCCTGTAGGAGTGTACTGCAATTTTACAGCTCCCTGTTGGACACAGTCTCTAATGAAGTGACACCTGATGTCAATGTGCTTCGACCAATCATGAAACACAGGATTTTCAGAGAGCTTGATGCAACTCTGATTATCACATAAAATTTTGGTCACCTCCATCTTCTCCTTGAGTAAGCTCACAAGCAGTTTCCTAAGCCATATGGCCTCACACGAAGCCGTGCTTGCTGCCATGTATTCAGCCTCTGCGGAGCTCAAAGCCACGGATTTATGTTTTCTGCTGCACCAGGAGGTCATTCCTGATCCAACACTGAAAAGTACCAACTGGTACTTTTCCAATCTACTGGGCTCCCATCCCAATCTACGTCAGTGAACCCACCTCAACCTGATGTCATTGCCTCGGGTCTATTTCAGTCTAATCTCGACTGTTCCTTGTAGATATTTGAGAACATGTTTGGTTGCTGCCCAATGAGCCCTCCTTAGTTCCACCATGAACTGACTGAGACTATTGACAGCATAACAGATGTTTGGTCTCGTGTTTACCAAATACATCAGACAACCTATGAGCTGTCTATACAACGTAGGATCAGCATCATCATCTTCGGACGTGTCAATTTTCTTCCAATTGGTAATCATTGGAGTAGCCATGGGTCTACATTCCTCCATCTGAAACCTCTTCAAAACTTCTGTAGTATACCTTCCTTGACCAAGGAAGATCTCACCCTTCTGCTGCCAAACTTCCAACCCTAGAAAATAATGCATCAGCCGTAGATCCTTCATGTCAAATTCGGCAGCTAAATCCTCCTTGCAGTCCTTGATGAGCCTAGATGATCTTGTCAGAAATAGATCATCTACATACAACACTAGTATCAAAGGCTCATCCCCTACTCTCAGATAGTAGAGATTGGGATCTGCGTCACTCTCGACAAATCCCATCTTCTGCAAGTAGTTGTCAATTCGACCATACCAAGCTCTAGGGGCTTGCTTCAGTCCATACAAGGCCCTCTTGACCCTGCACACATGATTTTTCTGCTCATGCGTCTCAAAGCCCTCTGGTTGTTCAATATATACTTCTTCTTCTATCACCCCATTCAGGAACGTAGTCTTGGCGTCCATCTGATGAATCTCCCATCCCATCTGCGCATCAAGGGATATCACGGATCTAATAGAAGTATATCGGGCTACTGGGGCGAAGGTCTCTTCATAGTCTATCCCTTCCTTCTGAACGTACCCCTTAGCCACAAACCTGGCTTTAAATTTCTCGATGCTACCATCTGCAACATATTTGATCTTGTAGATCAATCTCGAACCTACAATTGATCTGCCTTGACGCCTGGGAACCACTTCCCAAACATCATTTGTCACGATGGAGTTGTATTCTTCCACCATCGCATCGACCCATACCTGGTGCTGAGCTACCTCCCGAAAACTAGAGGGTTCCCCAACTTGTGCTACCAAAGCTTGGTACCTTTCAGGTTGCCTATGCTGCCTCTTCTCATTTCTGGGGGCTCTGACAAACTCTTCTGAGTCCCTCAAAATTTCTCGTAATTCCCTGCTCGTCCTACCATTGGTAGTGGGTGGATCGACCTGCTCTCCTTCCTGCAAGTCCTTGGGAGATGTATCCCTTGGATCCACATGCCTTAGAAAGGCACTCATATTACCCTCCGCAGGTCATTGTGGTTGGACCAGCAGATCCTCCTCAGATTGCATAGCAGAAGGCATCTCCCAGGATTTCCTGAAGGCCCTTTCCTCCATGAACTTCACATCCTGTCGTACTACAATCTTCTTGCTTTCAGGATTGTAAATACAGTAAGCCTTTACGTTCTCGCTGTATCCCACCAGATATCCCTTTTCCGCAGTCTTATCTAGTTTATTCCTCTTCTCTTTAGGCACATGACAATATGTCGCACTACCAAAGATCCTAAAGTGACTCACTTCAAGCTTGCTGCCAGTGAAGACACTTTCTAGAGTGATCTTACCCAATGCATTGTGAGGAATCCTGTTCTGTACGTAGACAACTGTATTACAAGCTTTAGCTCACAGGAATTTGGGCATGTCTTGATCATACAGCATTGTCATTGCAGCCTCGACAATAGTTCTATTCTTTCTCTTTGCAATTCCATTCTGCTCCGAATTATATGGAGCGGTCCACTCCCTTCTGATGCCTTCCCTTGCGCAGAATTCTATTAAGTTTTTATCAATGTATTCTCCACCATTGTCTGATCGCAGTGTCTCGATCCGCTTTCCTGTCAGATTCTCCACCAGAGCTTTAAACTCCTTGAATCAATCAAAGACTTCGTCTTTGGTCTTCGGAAAGTAGATCTAAGTCTTCCTGGAATGGTCATCAATAAAGGTGACAAAATATTCGGCACCACTAAGAGCTCTAGTGGACAATGGTCTGCAGATGTCCGAGTGTATTACGCCCAACACACTCTTAGCCCTATTGCTGCTTCTATGATATGCTGCCTTGGCATACTTTCCCAATACCCACCCTCTGCAAACATCATCTCGCTTGGTGCTTAGTTCTGGAACTCCCGTGACAGTCTTCTTGAGAATTCTTAACGCCCCATGGTGCAAGTGCCCCATTCTCCTGTGTCATAGCTCATTCAAATCCTTCTCATCAGTGCTGCCTATCAGTGCCATTGGGGATTTGAGCTGTAGCTTGTAGAGTTTATTGCTCCTAACTCCGATTTGTGCCTTCTTCCAACTCGAGTGTTTGACGTATACTTTATTGCCAATGAAGTAAACGTCATAACCTTTGTTTTGAAACTGCGACACAGAGAATAAGTTCATCCCCAAACCAGGCACATCCATCACATTGGTGGCCCGAAGCTTATTACCAGGTTCTGTTTGAAACACTATGGTACCTCTTCCAATAGGGGTACATTTCGCCTTATTTCCCATGGTGATTTTAAAGTTCATCTGCTCTTCTTGGTATCTTGAGAAACATACTCGCACTCCCATCATATGAGCATAAGCCCCACTATCAATATACTAGATATTAGGAGAAGCAGAGCTTGACACACAAGCAAATTCTTCTTCCAAACTAGATGCCAGAACAGAAACGTCATGATCCATCTGTTCTTTCATGCTTTCCTTCTTCTCTGGAGAATTGTGTGAACCCTTCTGAGTTGTTGCTGCAACAACATCTGATCTATGTTCCATCGTCAGTTCTCTGCACCTATTACTCATCTTTGCTTTGATACCATGTGAAAATTTCAACCCTGAAAATACTTCTACAATGATAGATTTATTTCTCCTACTTATTATTTCCAATAAGTTATTTACAGAATTCTTCCAGTAAATTTTGAAATAAATACTACTGTAGCATTCACTCAAGTATATGCAGAGAATAAAACAGTAAGAAGTACACGCATAAGAATCAATCACATATACACACTTATTTTTGGACAATTATCCTCGAAAAAACCCAATGCGAGAAAACCGGTGTAGCAGATGAGGGTTTATATATTATTCTTCAGCAATGAAATTATTTACAGGGAAAATATTGGCAGACTTCAGTAGAAAACACCTGTGATAAATTATCACGAACCCTCTGGAAAATTTCTGACACTTGGAAGACTCACAACTTCCTTCTGCATCCCTCTGCGTGTCTCTCTGTGCAGTGCCTGCGTGAGACTGCGTCACTCTGCGTGGGCTATCTGCACTACCTTCTTTGGCCTTCTGCGTCCTTCTTCCCTCGACCCTTATCACTGTTGACTCCCTCTGTTTCTTCTGCCCTGCAACTCTCCCTCCGAAATCGAATTCTATTCCTTCATAATCAACTTCCTTCGGGTTATTGAGTGTATGCCTGGGTTTCTTTCCAAATGACCCTCAAGCCTTCTTTTATAATCTTCTCATTGACGAATAAATGGCCCAGATTAGAAGTCTAATCAATGGTCAAGATTAATACTTGACTTGATCTTCGTTCTCTAGAAGATTCACACTCTGTTTTATTAATACCCATTAATTATTTAATTTCCCTAAGTTTAGACTTAGGGTCTCCATTAAAATAATTAATTATTTTAATAAAACATATACCGAGTGGAATTTCCAAAAACGATTTCTAGGTTCTTTGGAATACTAATGTCCAAGTATCCTTACAATTTTTGAGACTTGGAACACTTTCCGATGCTACAAAAAGCAACACCTTGACGTTAGTGGCATTGGTTGTCAAACACCTCTATCATGAGCCTTTTAAAAAAGTACCCATCACTCAAACAAAATCTTGACTTGACATGTGATTTTTCTATATTATTTTAATACTTAGAGAGTGAAATTGATGACGAAGATCCCAATATAGGCAATGATTTTGATGATATGTAGGTATTTGTTGTAGCATAATTTTTTTTGGATGCTAGAGGCCATGTGGAGCTTGTTTTCCGATGTATTTTTGGTTAAGAGATGGATTGCACTAGGTGTTGTTTTGGTTATGTGCACCATTACATGCTATATAAATGAAAACTTCTACTTGTGTATAAATGGTTTGTATTCATATGAATGCACATGAATATATATGTTTTCTTGAACATTTGAATATTTTATGTGTTTTTGGTTAACAGGTTTTTTGGTCCGGTTTGTTTACTGGTTTTTTTTTGGTTTTCACTGGTTCTTTGTCAGGGGGGGTCGGTCGGTTCAATGACTGGTCCAATTCTGATAACTATGGCTTAGAGTGTTGATTCAAATAGATACTAGTTTACAGGTTATTGTAGGAATTTTTGTAGCATAAATTGTGCTACGCCTCGAAGTCTACAAGAACTTGGATTGACATAGTAAATGTTGACATATTAACCTATCAATTATTGCACCCGATAGCCCTAAGTCTTGTGTTGGAAAAATTCAGCCTCTCTAAGGAAATCGAATTGCCTTCATTCATTGACTGGAGACTTGTACTTGAGCTGAGCCTTTCCCTTAGAAGCCCCTTGGTCATCCTGATTCCTAATACTTTTATACCTAGATTATCTCTTATAGGCGACCTTATACCAGGACTCCTTCCATTGGTGAAATTCCATAAAGAGTAGGGGGTTTTGGTTGTGGTGAGAGTAGGACAGTAGCCCATTGTTGTCACTTGGTCATATGGATTTAGGAACAATCAAGCTCATAACATTGAGTTGGCTCAGAATAATATAATTTAAATACAATTTGGTTCATGTCAAAAAGAAAAATTGACTCAGAATAATATAATTTTAATACAATTTGGTTCATGTCCAAAAGAAAATTTGACTATGTACTTGGAAAATACCTTTATGGACAATATAACAGAGTTGAAAGCAATATCCAATAAATAGTGGCAAGAGAGAAATTAGATCAAGCTCAATGTCAAGGATGTCATTGATTAAATTAATATTGTCGGTTATGGCTTGTGAAAATTCCTAGATCCTAGATCTGGAATACCTACTACAACAAGTTGAACTACTTCTCCTACTTGCAAAACTGATTTAACAAGTTATTAAAAGATTAATTCTTAAAATATTGAAGCAGTTACTGAAGCAACCTTCACCCATTAAAATATATTTGTGAAAACAAAAACTGAGCAAGAAAAATAATGCACACACAAGACACCGTTGTTTTTGGACAAACGTCCCTGGAAAAACCCAATGCGGGAAAACCGGTGCAACAGATCTAAGGGCTTTATTATTAAGCAATAGTTATTCTGGATACAACTCTGAATGTCTCACAGACGATTCAGTTACAGAGAAATACTGACAGAGAAAGAAATCAGTAACTTTACCTCACTCTGCAAGTCCTGGTTGATTCGATAGCTAAAATGACGAAACCCCAGCACCCTCTGCACTGCCTATGCACAGTGGCTGCGTAGTCCTGCGTGGGGTCATATCTGGAACCGCGTCACCCCTTCTACGTAATCTTTCAGCCCTTCCGGAAAATCAATCCAGCCCTTCTCGGCTCAGATCTGGATTTCCCCAGCTGAAATCGGACTTTCTGCTGAAGAACTGCGCTGCCTCTGCGTGGGGCCTGCTTGTCCTTGCATCACCCCTTATGGGTGCTACGTCACTCACTTTGGGCTTTGCGCAACCTCCTCCTCGTCTTTCTCTACCTTCTCTGCTGTTGATCCTTGGCCCGGAGAAGATCCCCCTACCAAAACTATCTCTGCCCCTCAACTACAATCAAGAGTCACTTAGATCTGATTTTCGTCTAAGCATTGCTACGTCAGAAAAATTCGATCTCTAGATCCTCTCGGTGTATCTTACAAATGAGCCTTAAGTCTTCCTTTATAGCCTTCTCGTTGACAAATCAACGGCCGAGATTAGATCTCCAATCAATGGCTAAGATTATATTAGACTTGATCTGCTTTTTCTAGAAGTTTCACCCACAGTTTACATTAATACTAATTAAATAGTTTAATTTCCTAAGTTAGACTTAGGTTCCTCATTAAAAATAATTAATTTTTCTTATAAAACTGTTTCTGGGTTATTTATAATGCATGTGTCTAAGCCTCTCCACAAAATTTGAGACTTAGAGCACATCCAATGCTACCCAAAATCAACACTACCTCTTAGCGAGGAATGTCCTCTAACAGATATGCCCTGATGCACACTGCTCTGACTTTGAAGCATCTCCCTCTGCAATGATGATGTCTGACATGTTGCACATCAATCACTGCGTTGCTTCTGCAACTGTACTACTACTGACCCTGCCACGATCAACACTGCATCCATATTGCAACTCCCTCTCAAATGTTGCATCTGCTGATAACACTGCCACTGCTAACACTACACTGCAACTCTTGCTGAGAGAAGCAACTGAAAAACATCCCAATTTCTGAACAAGTGTTCAGGATGCATCTTGATGTTGAAACATTGACTGTTGTTATCCTTTGCATTTTCCCTTTAAAGCACTGCGTTGTTGTTTCTCTGCACTGCATCCCTGTGCGCTGCTACAACTCTACTCTACGCTACTCAAAAGCTAGCGCCGCTAACCACTGCATTTGTCATCTTTGCACTCCTCTGCACCGACTGAAAACTCATCCATATTGCTACTGCTGATTATGGGAACCCGTAGCAAGGTTGTGATCCAAGAGGTGGAATTCTCAAGGATCCTGCCCAACTGAAGTTCTTGTGAACTTACAGCTCAATGTCTCCCCATCTCCCTCCTGGAGATGCGTGGGCACTCATGGTGTACTCATCCTCATTGATCTTCGCCGCTGCAACCTTCATATCATGCTTCTCATCCTTGTCCTTTTGCCTCGAAGGACACTGGGAAGCATAGTGACCAAGATCCCCACACTTGAAGCACTTGATCTTCGAGACGTCTTTCTTACGTCTGTGCTACTTCTGTTGTCCCTTGGATGCAAGGGTTGCATCTTCCCCTTCCTGCTTCCCCTTCGATCCAATGCCACTGCTACCGTCACGTTTGCACTTGACCAAGTCTCTTCTTAGCTCTTCTTGTTGAAGAGCAACCCACATCTCTTCCCAGCTTGGCAAGGTAGCTCTGTTGAGATTTTGTGTATTTGGGGTAGCATCAGTTGTGCTCTAGGTCCCAAATTTTGAGGAAGGACTAGAGTCCCCCTGATCTACAAGACCTAGAAATGGATTTGGGAAATTTCTTCTGGTTTAGGAGATATTAAATTAATTAATTATTTTAATGTATTTCCTAAGTTAAAACTTAGGAAAATAAAATAATTAAAGTGAATTTAATTAAACATGTGATGAAATTGTCTTAAGTCACACGGATCAAGCTTTTTTTTAATCTTAGCCATTGATTAAAGATTTAATCTTGGTCGTTGATTTGTCAACGAGAAAAGTATAAAGGAAAGGCTTGGGGTCAATTGTAAGACACACAGAGGCAGAGCACTGAAGCTAAGTTGAGATTCTAGGGCGAGGTTGCTAATAATTCTCAAATGTTTTAGTTGCAGAGAGGGGAATTTAGACCAAGGGGATGATCTGATCCCGGGGTCTAGAATACACAAGAAGCAGAGAAGAGATCAGGAAAGACAGCGCAGAGGAAGGCAACAGCAGATAGCAGAAGCAGCAGATGGCAGCAGCAACAGCAAGGACAGTGTGATTTTCAGGAAACCCTTCAGGGGTTACGCAGAGACCCTTAGGGGCAACGTAGTGACTGCGTCACCCAGTCTAGGGTAATGCAGTCCCTTCCAGTGACAGCATTGAGCATTTGGAGGCCTTCAGAGGCTGACGCAGTGTCTTTCAGGGGCAAATCTGGGGTTTCTAGGCCTAGATCTGGCTAAGTTCTGTAAATCTTGTTTAAGGGTGTGGATCAGTTAGTATTGTTGGTCTTAGATCAGCTAGGTGCTGCAGATCCAGAGTTTTCTTTGTAGGGTTTTCCAGATCTGGAACCCAGAGTTGTGTATTCAGAAATATTCTTAATAATAGAGCCCTCCAAAAGCCAGAGACCGGTTTTCCCACATTGGGTTTTTTCGAGGGATAGTTTGTCCAGAAATAGCTGTCACTTTGTCTATGTGTGCATGTGCTTATTCTAGATCTGAATTGGTAGAGATCTATTATGTGTTTTTCTTTGATGTTAACTTGAATTTATTCAGTTGATAACTTGTATAGGTAGGAGAAGCTTAACCGGATTAACAGAAATAATTTCTGCATAAGAATTAAGATTCAGAAATTTCTCCATGGTATCAGAGCAATTGCAAATCTAGAAGGGTCACCAGTTGAAGCATCTGAAGGATTTAGCTGCAGAAAGCAGCTGGAAAGGCAGCAGAAAAGCAGATCTGAAGGGGCAACACAGTTTTCAGGAGGAGATTCACGCAGAGGGAAGGGTGGCGCTGTCCAGCGCTGTGTCCTAGCAAGCCCATGCAATTACTGCAGAGAGGCAGCTCAGAAAAAGCGTTGGTTAGGTCTGAAGCCAACCACCAGAAAAAGTCTGCAGAAAAGTTACAGAAATTCAGGAGAGCTGGTGGGGTTAAACTTTTGAAGTTTCATATTTTTAACCTTAGCACAAGTGACAGAGTTTGGGAAGAGATTAGCTTCTCAAAGAGTTTATTGCCAAAGGAAACTTGCAGTTTGGTCAAAGGATCAAAGAAGAAGCTGAATCATAGTTGATTTGGTAGATTTCCAAGGAGAGAAATCAAGTGTTAGAGGGAGCAAAGGGTGCCTAGTTCGAAAAGGACCCTAGATCCAGATCTCTAGCATAGAGAAGAGGAGCTCCGACACATTCTGAGCAGATGGCTCCTCATGGACTGTGTGATCAAGATAGGCTAGAAGGCCTCTCAAACTTTTCGGTGTGGAAAGCAAGGATCTTGATAGTCCTTGAGGCATACGGTCTAAGAGACCATGCAGAGCATACCCTAGCCACACCGACAAATGTGAATCTCCTACGAAAGCATAGAGAAGCTGCTCGACATGCCAAGCGGCTGATAATGGACAGTATCAAGGATCATATTGCGCCACACATAGCTAAGAAGAGGACAACCAATGAGATGTGGAAGGCCTTGACTTCCCTATATGAGGGAAAATCAGTCCAAAGAAAGATGCTGTTGGAGGCCCAAATGAGGTCATTCATGATGACCAAGGGAGAAGACATCGAGCATTTCCTCTTCAGATTGCAATCAATCGGGGATCAACTAACTGCAACAGGTGCAACCGTAGATGATGTAGTGATAGTCAGGACTGCCCTCAATGCAGTCACAGATGAGTGGGAAACCTTTGTCCAAAGTATTTTGGGCAGAGCGGACCTCCCAGATTGGGACAGGTTGTGGTCGATCTGTGGCAAGAAGAACTACGAAGGTTCACCAAGAAGCAGCACAACCCTGCGTTGAGCAAGGTTAAGAAGGAAGAGGCGGAAGATGCAGCCTTGGCATCAAAGAAGCAGCCGAAGAAGAAGAAGGATCTTTCAAAGATCAAGTGCTTCCAGTGTGGTGAAATGGGACATTTTACCAGCCATTGTCCAGAAAAGAATAAGGACAAGGAAGCATCTTCTTCCAAAGCAGCGGTGGCAGATGATGGGTCCGGAGATGATGTGGCCATGAGCGCTCATGAACCACGGAGGTGGGGTGACATGGACATGTAGAGGAGCTACATGGAAGAGAGGCAAGATCCTTGAGCAACTCATCCCTTGGATCACAAGCGAGCTACGGCAGCCTTAAGACAGTAGCGAGACAAGCGGAGTAGTGGGTGCATAGATCGCAGATGAGGTAGAGGCAAAGGCAGATCTGGAGGCTGGGAGGAGCAGCGCAGAGCATAGCAGCAGCAGCGTAGAAGCAGTAGCAGCGTAGAGGCTGATGTGACTTCAGCAGTGCAGAGCAGTGCTGCTTACGCAGTGCAGAGCTGCAACGGTGTGGAGAGCTTCAAAGGGACAGCATAGTGCAGCAGCAGCGTAACAGATTTCAGCACAAGGAGCTAATGTGACTTCAATAGTGCAGAGGGAGTCTGATTACGTAGGTAGAGCTGTAGCTGTGCATCGTTCATTAGATGCCAGCACAGATCTGTAGCCTATGGAGCTTCAATGATGAGGATGTGACCCATTTGACTTGTTTGTCAAAGATTAGGCAGGAGATTCAGTTGTTACTCTCAACAATTGAAGTTGCAGTGCAGCAAATCAGCAGTGGCAGGGCTATGAGTAGCACAGATGCAGCATATTGAGAGGGAGCTGCAGTACAGAATTTGCAATGGCAGTGGCAGAGTCATGGGCAGCAGTACGGAATGGCAGCAGCAATGCAGAGTTGAGTGGCAGGAGGCCAAGCATCAGCAGCACAGAACCAATGCCCAAAATCATGTAATGCATAAGTGTGGTGTATTGCTAGAGCACACCCTTGATGCTAAGAGGGAGTGTTGAGATTTTGTGTATTTGGGGTAGCATCAGTTGTGTTTTAGGTCCCAAATTTTGAGGAAGGACTAGAGTTCACCTGATCTACAAGACCTAGAAATGGATTTGGGAAATTTCATCTGGTTTAGGAGATATTAAATTAAGTAATTATTTTAATGTATTTCCTAAGTTAAAACTTAGGAAAATAAAATAATTAAAGTGAATTTAATTAAACATGTGATGAAATTGTCTTAAGTCACACGGATCAAGCTTTCTTTTAATCTTAGCCATTGATTAAAGATTTAATCTTGGTCGTTGATTTGTCAACGAGAAAAGTATAAAGGAAAGGCTTGGGGTCATTTGTAAGACACACAGAGGCAGAGCACTGAAGCTAAGCTGAGATTCTAGGGCGGGGTTTGTAACGAATATAATTTGTATAAAATAGAATAAATACAAATAAATGTAATAACTAAATAATCAATTAGGATTATGTTAAATAGTCATTAGGTTAATGAAAGGGCATGTCTAAAAAACATGCCCATTCGTGAAAAGGCACCTGCATGGGTATAAAAGCAGGCCTCATTGTAATCATTCAATCATCTTATATCATATCATATTAATAAATATTTATTATTATAAATACCTTGTGTATTTTTTATAATTAAAGTTGTTTTTGCTATTAAGTCTACAAATCTACAAATCTTGCTGCTATAGTAACCAAATCTACAACTTCCGCTGCTACAGTGGTATCAAATCCATATTAAGGACAAGTTGAAGCAATGGCACACAACATCATTCTACAAGCCTACGAACGTAGTTTACAAGCCCGAGAACATTGTTTACCGTATAATGTGCCATTACGTGAAGATCCCAAAAAAATTGAGCAGATTAGAAAAATTCAAGAAAAGCTTCAGCAATTAGAGAATTCATGTGCAAAAGTCACAAACGGTTATAAAAAAAATTTCTGCAGGTCTTCAAAAAATTTCTGCAGTAATCCATAATAGAGAAGATGAAAAATGTTGTAATAATGAGAAGGCAGTTAGTTATGCCAAGGGAAAATCAAGTAGAACATCCATGGAAAATTCAAGCAAATACATTCCCCCTCCTGTAAAAGTGAAGCAAAATATTGTAAATGAACGAGCCGGCAAGAGTGATAATAGCATCATTCAAGAAACTACCTTGCCATTGTATGTAGAAGGAAAGAAGCTAGATGCAATGCAGTGGGCTTGTATGATGGAGCTCGAGGACCCTCAAATGAACATTCTGAAACTATTTTTAATACAGAAGATAATTGTGTAAAGCCTGTAACATCTACTCCGGCCCCTATAAATTTCTGTCAAGAGAGAGGGGTAGCAGGAGCGATGGCCCATTCCATGACAATGTCTTTGGAAATAAATTTGTCATTTTCATCAGTGATGCAGAATGATCCATCTTGGCTGTGGGAAAGAGCTGGTACACCGGAAGCCTTATTTCAAGCAAGACAGCAAGCTTTGGCTGAGGAACAGAAGAGGCTGGAAGGCAACCGAATGTTGTATAGCTGCTCACCTTGTGGAAAGGGGTACAGAAGTGTCAAGGCACATGCTCAACACCTCAAGTCAAAGGCTCACATTCTGCGTGCTTCTGAAACGCCAGATTCTCTAAGTGTTGGCATTACTGTCATTAAGCCACTACCAGAATGTGCAACAAACAGGCCATCTTTGTCAGCAAACCTTCTTCTTCTCTGAATGAATATAAATCGGAAGAATCTGAAGACATTGTTGATGATAAAAAGGAAATTTTGGAGGGAGAAAAAGAACAAGAAAATGTTTTTCGTGAAGAACTGATAATATGTACACAAGCTGCTAATGGAAAAGGGCCTAGTCCCGAACTCCAAGTTTCCTCTTCCAATGGATCGTTACATGTGGGGGAGGATATAAAAATGCTTGCTATTGGGGACCAAGGGTTTAGTGCTACTGAAGTGCTGGTGGATGAGAATGTTATAACGTCTCAAATGGAACAAAGTGTTGAACTGAAGGATTCAGACAATGAAATAATTGAACTACTTAAATGGTTGGCATCCCCTCAAGCTGCTGATGACCTTAATGCTGAAACTGGAGAAGGTGAAGAATTAGTTTTTTTTCAGTTATTGCGTTCTGACAGCATAGAGAGGGTATTGGAGAGAGCTCAGTCTGATTATGTGGATGTATCACAGAAGGAATGTGAGGATATCCTTAATTCAATGGAGGATGTTGAAAAATTACAATGTACACAGCAAGGAAAGCCATCAATGATAGCGATGGGCAAAAGCTCGAGTTCTAGTAGCAATGGTGCTTCACAAGTTGGGGTAAAGCCATTATCAGCAACTTTTGGGTAAAGTATGGAGAGTGTATTGAACAACAATCCGGTTGAAGAAGGGCAGTCTCTGAAGAACCCTGTTGTGGGATATTTCATGGTAGATAAGCGGGCTTTTGCTTGTTCTCAAAATTGTGCTACCTTCTATCCGAAGTTTGAAAATGATAAATTTGACCAAGAGATCAGGACAATTATGGTTGAAATGGTGTCAAATGGCAAGGGTACCTTAGAGGTTTCATTAAAGCATTTGGGGTCTCTTTTTGTGTATGCTGGTCATGAAGTTGGAGCATATGAAAGCATTCCATATTTTTGGAGTACCATACCACATCTCTACATCTCAGCGCTTGGATTGTGGGTGTCTGGGTTTCTACAAGCTCAAGGGTTGTCTGTTGCGGATCTGTCATTTCCCTGCTGCAGATTGCCCATGGCTTCCGCGTCCACGTTCAAACGATGGCTCAGGCTCGAGGCCTATCCCATATTTGTTTCCATTGGTGCAGCTGTTACCATGTGTTGCTTCCAGTTGTCTCGAAATTTGTTCACGAATCCAGAATTGAGAGCTACAACAGAGGACTCACGGGTTATTACAGAAAAAAAGGCCAACGCCCATGCTTTCTATGGCATCCCGCGTCTCGTTTATTTTGAAGGTGGCTACAGAAAAGGAATGGGCAGAATTGTGCGCATAACACATGCAATTTTTAATAATGTGCAGTTGCCCTACTTCGATTTTTACTTCAAATTCATACTTTCGGCCTTAAATTGCCATTTGCCAGCCACCAACACCGTGTTCTTCTTCCAATCCGCGGCTGGCCATACTTATTTTTCCTATTCTCTGGGTTTACTACGACATGGAAGGCGTGCGTGTTGTTTCATCTTCCGGTACCTGCAATCCCTGCGGAATCCCGAAATGTTGTAAAATTTATTAGCAATGACATTCACGAAGGCGTGTGGTCTCGTTACAATCGGTGAAATAGTCAAACGGACGACTACATTCATTCGATCGATAAGATGTAACGTCTCGTCGTTTCGGTGGACGGCGTTAAGTTCCATGGATACGTTATTTCAAAACCTATATAATTTTATTTATAATTTGAATTGCGGCATTTTGTTGCTCTACTAGCCAAATTGGATCATTTTCCGTTGCCGCACGCAAATCCAAGTGATGGGCACGTAGCTCTGTTACGAATGCTACAACGCTGTTTGAAATGTTTTGAAGAACACCTCCTCCGCTCCAGGGGTCTAAAAGACCATTTGAGGAAATTATATTGCTACCGTAGTATTTCAAGACTTTCTGTATGTCATGACCGCCAAATTCAGTTGTTATCCAGAGAGGTCGTGGTTCTACACCAAACATATTGAAACAATATTCTTTGTAGGAAAAAAATAATAATAATAAAATAAATTTATTAATATATATATTAAAAATATATATATATATATATATATCAAAAAATAAAAAAAACCTACCTCTAAGATAGTATTGGGGAACAAATTTACATGCTGAGCAAAAAAAAATGACTTAAGTAAAGGAAATGAGGGAATGATTAGCAATTAAAGATGAAGACAATTGCCAACAATATAGCTTTGAGGGCAAAGCTTCCGAAGGAAGAGGGAATGTAACGAATATAATTTGTATAAAATAGAATAAATACAAATAAATGTAATTACTAAATAATCAATTAGGATTATGTTAAATAGTCATTAGGTTAATGAAAGGGCATGTCTAAAAGACATGCCCATTCGTGAAAAGGCACCTGCATGGGTATAAAAGCAGGCCTCATTGTAATCATTCAATCATCTTATATCATATCATATTAATAAATATTTATTATTATAAATACCTCGTGTATTTTTTATAATTAAAGCTGCTTTTGCTATTAAGTCTACAAATCTACGAATCTTGCTGCTACAGTAACCAAATCTACAACTTCCGCTGCTACAGGGTTGCTAAGAATTCTCAAGTGTTTTAGTTGCAGAGAGGGGAATTTAGACCAAGGGGATGATCTGATCCCGGGGTCTAGAATACACGAGAAGCCGAGAAGAGATCAGGAAAGACAGCACAGAGGAAGGCAGCAGCAAATGACAGAAGCAGCAGACGATAGCAACAACAGCAAACGACAGAAGTAGTAGACGGAAGCAGCAGCAGCAGCCGCAAGGACAGCGTGATTTTCAGGAAACCCTTCAGGGGTTACGCAGAGACCCTTAGGGGCAGCATAGTTACTGTGTCACCCAGTCTAGGGTAACGCAGTCCCTTCCAGTGACAACGATGAGCATTTGGAGGCCTTCAAAGGCTAATGCAGTTTCTTTCAGGGGCAGATCTGGGGTTTCTAGGCCTAGATCTAGCTGAGTTCTATAAATCCCGTTTGAGGGTGTGGATCAGTCAGTATTGTTGGTCTTAGATCAGCCAGGTGCTGCAAATCTAGAGTTTTCTCTGTAGGGTTTTCCAGATATGGAACCTAGAGTTGTGTATTTAGAAATATTCTTAATAATAGAGCCCTCCAGCAGCCAGAGACCGGTTTTCCCACATTGTGTTTTTCCGAGGACAGTTTGTCTAGAAATAATTGTGTCACTTTGTCTATGTGTGCATGTGCTTATTCTAGATCTGAATTGGTAGAGATCTGTTATGTGTTTTGCTTTGATGTTAACTTAAATTTATTTAGTTGATAACTTGTATAAGTAGGAGAAGCTTAACCGGATTAACAGAAATAATTTTTGCATAAGAATTAAGATTAAGAAATTTCTACAAGCCCTGCCCAGGATGCTCTGGACAAATACTTGTCAATCTTCGGTGACTGCATTCAATGCCATTCTCACCATCACTGAAGAAGAAGGGGTAGACCTCATGGCTGCAAGTTGGTCAAGGATTTCCTGAAGTCTAGTCAGGAATGCAATCATGCACTCCCCTCTCCGCATCTGCACCATCCTCAGTTGTTGCTCTAAATACATCTTCCACTACTTGGAAGATCCCTCATACAGTGTGGCCAAGGCTTCCCACATTTGCCTGGCAGTATCTTTGCCAGCAATATGGGATACAAGATGATCTTTGACTCCATCCAGGAGTAGCCTTTTTCCTTTTCCATATCAGCCTTCTACTTTTTCAACTAATCTGGATCTGTTGGGACAGCTACCGTGTTCTCCACGAAAAGCTTCAGATCATAAGCATCCAGAAGACAAGAGATCCTTGCCTTCCAGATCACGTAGTTGGAGGCTCCCTCCAAACGATCCTGATCTCTAAGCCCGTGAGCTACCATGGCCGTCAAATCTGTCGAATCTGCTATTCTTCCCCCTTTGTGCAGCACTAGACAAGCTTACGCACTCCTTGTGGAGTTCATAGATCTGTTGCTCGAATCTGCTTCTTAGATCTTGGAAAAACTGAAATTCCTTAGCTAGGAACTTCGTGAGAGAGAAAATTCCCTCACTGTGTTGCTTCTTCTTTTGACGACTTTCTGCCCAACAAAATCAAGATCTACCAGCAGAAACGACGTCCCACCAGCTCTGCGCTGCACCCTCTAGCTTGGAAATATTTCGATCTGGAGATCTTACCTCTCTGTCAACTCACTCAGAGAGAGATCTTCCCAGAAACTTCAGCCCTCCTGGCCTGGACTGCGCAATCCCTCTGGGGATTCGATTTGCTGCTTTCTGCAGCTCTTCGGCCTCCAACTTTGCACTGGATTTGCTCTTCCTGTTTCACAATACACGGTCTAATACCATGTGAAAATTCCTAGATCCTAGATCTGGAATACCTACTGCAACAAGTTGAATTGCTTCTCCTACTTGCAAATCTATTTTAACAAGTTATTAAAAGATTACTTCTTAAAATATCGAAGTAGTCTTCACCCATTAAAATACATTTGTGAAAATAGAAACTAAGCAAGAAAAATAATGCACACATAGGACACCGTTGTTTTTGGACAAACATCCCCGGAAAAACCCAATGCGGGAAACCGGTGTAGTAGATCTGAGGGTTTTATTATTAAGCAACAGTTATTCTGGATACAACTCTGAATGTCTCACGGACAATTCAGTTACAGAGAAATACTGATAGAGAAAGAAAACAATGAGTATACCTCACTCTACAAGTCCTGCCTGATCCGATAGCTGAAATGACGAAACCCCAGCTCCCTCTGCGCAGTGGCTGCGTAGGCCTGCGTGGGGTCAAATCTAGAACTGCATCACCCCTTTTGCATAATCTTTCAGCCCTTCCTGACTCAAATCTGGATTTCCCCAACTGAAATCAGACTTTCTGTTGAAGAACTGCGCTAACTTTGCGTGGGGCCTGTGTGGCCTTGCGTCACCCCTTATGGGTGCTACATCACTCACTCTGGGCTTTGCGTAGCCTCCTCCTCGTCTTTCTCTGCCTTCTCTGCTGCTAAACCTTGGCCCAGAGAAGATCCTCCTACCAAAACTGTCTTTGCCCCTCAACTGCAATCAAGAATCACTTAGAAGTTAGATCTGATTTTCGTCCAAGCACTGCTCCATTAGAAAAATTCGATCTCTAGATCCTCTCGGTGTATCTTGCAAATGACCCTCAAGTCTTCCTTTATAGCCTTCTCGTTGACAAACAACGGCCAAGATTATATCTCCAATCAACGGCTCAGATTATATTAGACTTGATTTTCTTTTTCTATAAGTTTCACCCACAATTTACATTAATACTAATTAATTATTTTAATTTCCTAAGTTAGACTTAGGGTCCTCATTAAAAATAATTAATTTTTCTTATAAAATTGTTTCTGGGTGGAATTTCCCAAAACGATTTATGGGTTTTTTGTAATGCATGTGTCTAAGCCTCTCCACAAAATTTGAGACTTAGAGTACATCCGATGCTACCCAAAATAAACATGGCTTCCAACAAAAAATAAAGTCAGATAAATGACTAAGAAAAAAGAGTTCAGGTTCATATTAGCCATTTTTCAAGCCTTGGAGATTTTTGGCAGTGTTCCCCCAAAATCCCGAGTTTTAGAAATAAATCATGATGTCGAGATTTTTTCAAGTGATTTCTTATTTCTTGTTTGAAATCACAATTTTTCATGATGTTGTTGATTATTCAACAATTGTTTCATCTATGAAAGAAACTATCCTGGGTTGGAATAGTTCAAGATGAAGAAACCATCCTCTAAAGAAAAAAGTTGAACCTCGAATGTGAATTACAGGCAATTGAATGTGATGTAAAGTTCGGCAATGAAATAGAAATCAATATCTCAATTCTCTCAGTCATGCAAAGTAATTGGATCGACAAGTTTAACTTTCTAGTGCTCCCAATGTTGCCTTCTCATTCTATAGGTCTTGAAATATATGCTCTCATTCATGTTGATATTCGTACAACAGGGATACAGTAAAAGGTAAGATTTTCAGCAACTTAGCCCACTTTATTTTATAACCATTAGTGTAAAAGCAACAGATTAAGGTGTGCTTGTGTAATCAACCTTATCGAGCCCTATGATGGCCTTATACAATGGAAGGATTCTTTAACCAAGATTTGAAACTCTTACCAGCAACGCCTTGGTTCACTGGAGAATTTGACAGAATATTAAGCCGACCATCATTATTCCAATCTTGCTGTGTTCCACCTTACCCGGATGGCATATTAAAAATGGATGGGATTGTATACAAGTCCCAGGCAACTTTAGTAGAATAAATACCCCTCAGACCTGGCATCTAAGCCAAAGAAGTTTGTATTATGCATTGCAACACCCAACCTCAAGGCATGTTTGTTGAAGCAACTTCCCCCACACAATATACAATAAAAAAGGATTTGGAACTCACAGTTGAAAATCATTCTCGAATGCAATTCAATTATTCTAAACGCGTCTTTTCTGTTATATTTTCTAACACTTTGGTCCAGATATTCACATACAGTATTCAATATTGAAGAGAAATAGAGACCCATATGTAGATTATAAAAACAAGGCACAAAAAGCAAGCAATGGTAATATGACGTATACAAGTACATATGTTTGTGCTCTCGAGGAAAAATGCATGATGTATAAGTATCTGTTTGCATCAATGTTATCATAACCGAACTGGTTCTAGAAAAATAGGTTGGTCCGACCGGTTCGGAGGCAAAACCGGTTTGAACCTGCCCTCTGAACCGGAAATGATTGATTCAGTACGGAACTGGCCGGTTTCGATGTGGAACTAGCCGGTTCGGTACCGAACTAGTCCAGACTGGTTCGGTGATTGGTTCTGCCAATTCGCGCGGCCTGGCCACTAAAAAATCGATTTTTTTATTTTATTTTTATTTTTTAATATTTTCCCTAGTTTCTAAACCTAATCTACCCCCCTCCACTCCTAAATCTATTTAAACACCCTCACCCCCTCTATTACACTCACACTATTCATTCAAGTCTCTTGCAATTATCAAGCTGAGTTCGGTGAGGAGAATTTGGAGAGTTTTTTACAGGCTTGTTCTAAGAGAGATTTTTTGCAAATTTGAAAAGCTGATTGGAGTCTTGGAGAGTTGTTGGGTTCACAGATTTTTGAGCTACTTCAAAGATTTTTTTTTCCCCAGAGATCTTTGGGTTTTCTTCAGTGGTTTTTGCAGCTGGTGGAAGAATTTTTTTTTTTTTTTTTTTTTTTTGAGTTGCTCCATAACTGATTTTGGAGTTGATTTCATCCAAAAAATTTAGAGGGTAAATCAAGGAAATTTTTGCCTTTTTTTTATGTTCCATTTTTCTCCAAAAATCAGTTTTTTTTTTTCTCATAAAAATTAAAATCTCCATTGTTTTTAAGCAGATTTGTAGGGGCTACTCCAAAGATAATTTTGGAGCTGATTTTCTTTAGAAAATTAAGAGGGAAATTCAAGGTATTTTTTTCAACCATTAATGTTCTATTTTTCTTCAAAAATCTATTATTTTTTCCCTTAAAATTTTAAAACCCCAATTTTTTTATGCTGAATTTAGATCTGTAATTTTTTGCTAGAAAAAAATCGTGGCCGTTATTTTCTTCTATTTTTTTCTCAACAATTATTGAAATTTGCAAGGTTATTTTGAGGGATTTCGTTGGTAAATTTCTAAGTGAGATTTTGGAGTTTATTGAAGAGTTTATTTTCAGATTGGTTGGAGCTTCTTCTCTTCTCAAAATTTGCAGATCTTCTCCAGGTATTTCATTGTCTCTACTCCTCTTTTATTTTTCTCTAAAACAAAATGCCATAGAATTCTAAAAACCATAGGGTTTTCTATGCAGATTTTTCATTTCTTCTTCATGGCCCCCAAAAACAAGAATGATCCAGCTTGGGTTCACTGCAATTTAAATGAATGAGCCATAAAATTTTGCAACTGTTGTGGGAAAAAAGTAAAGGGTGGGGGGATCCATAGAATCAAAGAACACCTAGCACATTGGAGAGGGCAAGTAGAACCTTGTGAAAATGCTTTTGATGATCTTAAAGAAGAGATGCAAATTTTAATTGAAGCCTACAATGAAGAAAAGGGGAAAAACAAAAGACTTAAAAAAGATATAGCCAAAAGTCAAAAGGATGATGCTATGCTTAGTGACCTTGATTTTGACGAATATGTGCCTAGTTTTGAAGATTCCTCTAGTTTCCCTAGTAAAGTTGGAGAGGGTAGAGGGTAGTTCAAGTGGTTTTAACTTGAAGAGGATAGGAGCCCGTAAATGGATTGACTCCTTTGTACCCCGCACCACCCTTGGTTCTCAACCAACCCTTGATGCCAAATGGAAGAAGATAGAGAAGGAGGTTGCATATGAATGCATTGCCAGATGGTGGTATGATGCAAACATACCTTTTAATGCTACTAATTCTGCATATTATCAGCCCATGATTGATGTTACAACTTCATGTGGAGCAGGCTTTAAAGGCCTTAGCTTTGATATCATGGGGTCACTTTTACAAAATGAGGTCCAAAGAATACAAGAGAACATTACAAAGTTCAAGCAATCATGGACCAAAACAGGATTCACAATTATGTTTGATGGATGGACTGATGGTAGATCTCGTAGCATACTAAATTTCTTAATTGTTTGTCCAAAAGGTACTATGTTTCTCAAATCTATTGGTGCATCTAATCAGGTGAAGGATGCACAATTACTATTTCGTCTTTTGGATGAAGTAGTTATGGAAGTAGGGGTTGAAAATGTTGTACAAGTTATCACTAGTAATGCATCTAACTATGTTGCAGTGGGAAAAACACCACACCATTTGGTGGCCTCCATGTGCAACCCATTGTTTCGACCTCATGCTTGAGGATATTGGCAAAATTGAGTGGGTGAAGAAGTGTGTGGAAGATGCAAAATCTATAACCAGGTACATCTACAAACACTCATGGGTTTTGAACCTTATGAGAAAGCACACAAGGGGTAAAGAACTTGTTCGATCAGCCATCACAAGATAAAATTGCTATGGGTTTTATTTATGAGGCCATGGATCATGCCAAGGAACAAATAAAGGCAGCATATGGGGATAAAAGACAAAAATACATTCCTCTATGGAGAATCATTGATGAAAAATGGAACAAACAACTCCATAGACTTTTACATGCATTCAGCTACTACTTAAATCCAAGGCATGTAATTTTGGATTTCAATGCTCATTGCTTATAAGCTATAAGTTTTAACTTTTAGCTTTTAGTTTTGTTGACTTGATGAATATGTTTTTGTTTTCTGAATTTTGAAGGTACCATTACACTACAAATTTTGAGGTTGTTGGGGAGGTTTTAGGGGGATTGTATAAATGCATTGAGCACATGGTCCCAGATTCCAAGACTCAAGATCAAATTCATAACAAGCTTTTGAATTTCAGGGAGAGTATTGGTACCTTTGGAATTTCTATGGCTATAAGAAATAGAGCAAAGAGTCCCCTAGGTAAGAACTGTTAAAATTTGCAAATTCTTATATTAATAATTTACTCATTTGATTTCAATATAAATTTTGCAATTGTTGAGTCTAAGTTTCAAATTTCAAATTCATTTGCTAATACTTGTTTTCCTTCCACCCTTTTTGTAGCCTATTGGTGGCAACAATTTCATAGTGAATGCCCTCAATTGCAAAAAATTGCAATTCGAATTTTGGCCCAGACATGTAGTGCTTCAGGGTGTGAGCGGAAATGGAGTGTGTTTGAGCATATACACATTTAGAAGAGGAACTATTTGGAGAAAAAGCGGTTGAATGACATGGTTTTTTTTCAGTACAACCTTAGGTTGAGGCGCAATCAATCGCTAAATAAAACTCCTGAAACAAGCAACATTGTTTTGGGTGACTTTGATCCAACATCAGAATGGGTTGTGGAGAGTCAAGCACCAGCATTTGACAATGAAGACCTTTCTTGGTTGGACTTGGACCCACCTCCACAAGATGCAGAGGCAGATATATCAGAAACACCAGTAGCAACTTCAGGGCCAGGGGAATCAAGCCATAATCCCATTGCAGATTTGAATGCTACTCATTCTTCAAATGAGGATGAGGAGGATGATCAAGAATCATATGATGATTGATGACTTGATCATTGATTTGTGGTAGTTGTAGCTTGTAGTATTGTAGAATGTGGAATAATACTATGATCTATCATGTTATTTTGGACTATAAAGGCCATTTAGAGCCTACTTCTTGATGTTTGTAACATTTTTGGTTTAGCGATGTTTTGCATTAAGTGTTATTCTGGTTATATGCACTATTACTTGCCATATAAATGAGAACTTTTGCATATTTGTGTATAAATGGGATGCACATGAATATATCTGTTTTTTCTTTAAAAATTGAATATTTTATGTGTTTTTGGTAAACCGGTGCTTTTCTAGTTCCAGTTCCAGTCCGTTTCTGACTGGTTCCTGGTCCACGAGCTTTTCCGGTTCGATGACTGGTTCGGTTCCAATAACATTGGTTTGCATATGCTCATGAGGGTAAATGTGTCTTACATATATTTAGAATCAAGAAATAAAGAGAAAAAAAGAAAAGTGTACTATTCTGGAAAGAGACTTTACATAATATATAATCATAAATCTGTCAAGGCAGTGGGTGTATTAAACAAAGTCCATCATAAAAGCACTTATGATCTGCCTTCCTCCAATCACAGCTTTTAAACTTGGCCTGCTTGGATTTGGACTTGGTCGAGTTGACCAAGTTAACCCGTAACTGGTTCAATTAGGACTCTGCTTGGTTCGGGGACCATTTTGGTACCAAACCAGTCAAATCAATGCATGACTCAGCGGGTTTGGTTCCCAACTGGTCCAACGCAGTCAAGGTGATCCAGGAACTCACTACTGTGCATTTTCATGAAAAAGAAATTCCTAGCACCCTAAACCATACAAAAAAACTATAAAAGGACACCCCCTTCGCCTACCCCACCCCTTCACCACTATTTTCCTTACACATCTCTCATTAAGCATTTGGAGTTTTGGAGCAGCACTGAAGAGTTGTGATTAGGGAATGATTTTGTAGTTCATGATGAACATCCCATTTCTAGCAGTGGTAATGAGTTTGATGATTGACCACTTTGATCAGTGATTTGTCATAGGCCGGTAGATTGTAGCATTTTTTAGGACTCTAGAGGCCATTTAGAGCCTCGTTGATTATGGATTTGTTTCCAATATGTACTGCACTCAGTGCCATTTTGATATATTCACCCTTACATGGTATATACATCAGCAAACTTCACATTTTTGTCTCTGGTGGTTTGGAATCTTTAAAATATATTTTTTCATTAAAATCTAAATATTTAATGTATTTTTTAGTAAACTGACTCAATTAATTCAGATTGGTCCAAGTCATGGCCAAGTCTGAATTGACCCTCCAATATAATGGTAATCTGAGGTACATACTAAACAACAAGACATAAATTATGCAACAAACAAAAACACACAATCAAATTCTTATATATCAACATTCTTGAGTTCTATTCCAGAATGTGATACTAGCTTTCATTTTTCCTAGCAAATTTTCTTTGTTTGCATGTTATAAAATGCAGGCATATAAGATATGCAGTTCAGTGTTTTAAAACTTCAATGATTATATATAACAATAAATTAATAATACAAAGCAACATTAAACACAATAGATGCAAAAATGTTTTTAACTTACCATTGTACATTGCACGTAAGAAAACATAAAGAACTATAGAAAAATCTGCCATGGCATCAATGAGTACCTTGAGCGCAGAAACTTTTGATGGAAAACCATACACACACAGAACCATTTCCCAAGGCTGTTTATTTTTGGTGTGACGTGCTCCGTTTTTTATTACACCATTATGCTGCCTTATTCGTTGACGGGGATTAACAGTGAACCTATTGTCAGACAGGCAAAATACAAAAGAATCGAGTATATAAATAGTTATTGCAAAAGTACAAAAAAGAATTATTCTATTTTATTTTCTTTCACCTTCACACCAGCAGCATGATAAAGATATCCAAACACTTAAAGGTTAAGTGTCTTCAGTCTAGATATAGATGATAAAATTGAATCATTACAAATTGAACGTTTAACACTTGGCCACCAGGGAGGTTGATTTCCTTGATATGACTCACTCAGGAATGGTGCTTGAAGAAACAAAAGAACATTCTATTTTATTCTCATTCACTTTCACACCAGCAGCATGGCTTCTAGGCAATATTGCCTGAAGATTAATCAGCTCCATGGCCTGTCCTTTTACTTCCACCTTAACTGAAGACCAAGAGAATTGAATTCTAATTACTGCTACCATTTCAGATAATGACTCCATCAGGCGATGGTTTATTGGTTGATATGGGGCATTACCATGATAATGACACAGGTTCAAAACCCAGCAGGCTTATAGCCTTGATCATTGTTTGAGGTGGTCAAGTTTGACAGCCTGCACATTGGTTTACAATGATAATGCAGACGTGTTGGTTTATATCACTCCATGGATCAGAAATGGCATTTACCATTACCAAATAAAAATGTTGGATAATGACTGAATAACTACAGGCCTAAAGCAAAGCGCATGAAATAAGGGCTACTTTATAGCTTGGAACCAGAAGTACGAGGCATCTAATGTCCCACAATCTAATATTCCATGATTTCTCAAAATATACCAAGAAATTTGTTTGAAGGGCTAGCATGTATAAGTCAACTAGGTGCAGTTCAAGTGGTTATGAGGAAAAATGGTTACCATGCCCACCTGAGTACAAACACAACTTTGTGGCATGTTGCTCTTAGTAAATGGATTCTTGATGAACTATATATGATATATCCATGAGTTGTTAACTTGGCCTTGTGACCTAAGGAATATAGGGTTTACCCTGGGTACCATCCCAAAATAAGGGGAAGTACTTGGAAGGTTTCTCCTTGGATATGTTACCTGGAAAAAAAGGGGTTAGCATGTATAATCAAATCCTAAGAAATGAAAGCTTTACATACAGGGGTTCAAGAGGGAAAAAGCAAATTGTGCTAAATATAACTGAAATGTTTTTTACTATCCTTGTTAATTTTTGAAGCATCGGATGTGTTCTAGCTACAAAATTTTGTGGAGAGAGTCAGAGACCAGAATACATGAGATATCCAAAACCCAGAAATTGTTTCTGGAAATTCCACCTAGAAGTGACTTAATTAGATTATTAACCAATTTTTTGATGTTTCCTAAGTCTAAACTTAGGAAAATTGGTTAATTAATCAGTGTTAATTAAGTCAAGGCGAGAATAGTCTAGAAACTCACACGGATCAATCCAGAGACGATCCTAGCCATCAATTATGTTTTAATCTTGGTCGTTGGCGCTCCAACAGAGCATTATAAGAGGAGATCGATGTGGTGATGTAAAATACACTTGAGCAGATCGATTTCCAGAGTAGCAGCAGTCAGTAGCCGGAGAGAGCTAGAGATTGACGCAGTGAGTGAGGGGCAGGGACAGTGATCCAAAGGATGATTTCCAGATCCGAAGAGCCAACAGCAAGTGACAAAAGTAATCCACGCAAAAGTAGCATAGAGGCTGACGTAGAGCATTTCGATTTAGCTGAGGAGGCTGATTCAATTTCCAGAGGCCAGGAAAGTCTTCCAAAGTGTCGGAGAATCACTTCCAGTAGTAGAGGTAGGCTAGACGACTAGCACAGAGGCAATTTCGAGAACCCAGAAATAATCATGTTAGGGTTTGGATGGCCAAATTTCTATAGATGCCAATGCCGGGATTGCTTGTGGGGTGAGAGAAATATTCTTTCTAATTATTTATGTCAGATACTTGTTGATTGGATAGCCAGTTGGGTATCCATAGATTGTACTCAGATTTCACTTGTACTTAATAAAATAAAATCCTCAGTTGTTGCACCGGTTTTCCCAAGTTGGGTTTTTCCGAGGACTTTTGTCCAAAAATAATTGTGTTAATTTTATGTGTGTGTGATAGCATTACTTGCAGCGTTTTATTCTTCTGCAATTTTATTTGTGTAGATTGTAGTGTGATTTATTCAATTATTTTCCGTAGCAAACAACAAATAAATTGTTAAATTAAATTAACAATTAGGAGAATAATTTCCAATTGCTGCAATAGGATTCTAGTTTGGAATTTTCACATGGTATCCGAGCGCAATTGATCAGCCGAAGAGCTCAATGTGGGCAGTAGGCCGAAATTCCCAAGGGCAGCGCGGTCATTCTACCAGGAGGTCAAGTTATTTGTGGAGGTTTGATTTTTCTGAGTGAGGGGCAGAAAAATTTGATCTTTCCAGATTGAGTGATTCTAGAGGCAGAGGGAGCAGCTCAAAGTTTTTGTTGGGAAGATCTTTCGTTGAACGCAGAGGGCTTTTGCAGCAGTTCGCTAGAACAGAACCTGCGTCAGGTGGAAGAGAGAACAGCACACACAGAGGGAAATTTTCTCTCAGGGAACTTCTAGTCTCAAAAGTTTGAATTTCCAGTGCAGATTGGCAATAGCAGTTAGCAGAGCCACGCATTCCAAGAGGGAGTGCAAGTAGCAAAGCAGCAACCGAGCACAGGGAAAGAGGGAGTTTTCGACTTGATCATAGATGGCCACTGTAGGGCTTCAGGATCAGGATAGGTTGGACAGATCATCCAACTATGTCATTTAAAAGGCTAGGATGTCCTTCCTTCTAAATGAATTTGGCTTGAAGTCCTACATCAATAATGTAGTGGCGGTTACCCAAGATGCAGATCAGTTGAAAGAGTACAAAAAATAAATGGCAAAGGCAAAGCGGTTGATCGTGGATGAAGTCCGAGACCATATAGTCTCACACATAGTAGCCAAGGCAATGACCCAAGATATGTGGGATTCTCTCGCCACACTATATCAGTGTACTTTCGAGCAACGGAAGATGTACCTAGAGGAGAAGTTGAGGCTCATCCAGATGCAGAAAGGGGAAGGCATAGACCCCTACCTTACCAAGATTCAAGAGGTATGAGACCAACTAGCAGTTGTTGGGGCAGTGCCTCAACCTTCAAAGCTAGTGCAATTAGCTCTCAACAGTGTTTCAGAGGAGTGACAGGTATTTGTCCAAAGTATATTGGACAGAGATCAGTTACCAAGATGGGACAGGGTGTGGACTAATTTGCAGCGGGAGGAGTTGAGACGAGCTCTGCTAAAGAGCTCCATCAGTGGCAACAACAGCAGCGGGAAGAAGACGGTAAAGGAGGAGGAGAATGTGGCCCTCGCATCTAAGGGTCCCAATTAGGGGCAAGGGGAGCAGAGAAAGAAGAAGAAGGACCTGTCAAAGGTCAAGTGCTTACAACACCCAGTGTCCTCTCAGGAAGAAGGACAAGGAGAAGAAGCAGGACCAGCAGGCAGCTTCTACAGAGATCGATAGGCTTACCTCCAGGCTAGAGAAAGACTTAGCTATGTTCTCCAATATACCTCCAGGAATGAGGTGGGGTGACTTGGTGTTGTAGCCCTAGAGCGCTACAGATGGGCAGGATCCTTGAGGAGTCCACCTCTTAGATCACTACCTGGCTACAGGGGCCCACAGTATTTAGTAGCAGGATGGATTGGTGGCAGTAGATGGAGTCATATGCTAGAGTGACAGTCGCAGTGACTAGCAGCAGTCAAATGTTGTGGAGCGTAGGGCAAAGTTGGCAACAGTGCAATCGGCACAGTGCAGAGTTAGCAACAACGCAGAGTCTTCATTGGACAATGCAAAGACTAGTAGCAGTCAGGACTCGAGTGACAGATGCATTATACTGATCATAGTTGATTCAGTATTTTGGATGTTTTTCAGTTGCAGATGTTGCAGTAGCAGCAGCAACAAAGTTGCAGTGCAAATGCAGTGTTGGCAGCAATTCAGGAGGGTCAACAGTAGCACAAATGCAATGTATATCAGAGTTGCGCAATGGTTGGTTGGCAGCAGCAGCTAGACATCAGCAGTGTGACAAGAGATGTCAGCGTGGACAGCGTGGGCCCAAGACAGCGCAAAGCTAGAGGGACAGCATGGCTCAACGAGACAACGCAGTTTGTGGTGGGGCCTATGTGAGAGCAAGGCTCTCCAAACATGAAAAGGGAGAGAGGCTCCTCATTTGATTATTCTATTATGCATCTATGATATTTGTCTTTTGACATTGAGCACGTTGTTGCTGTTGAGCAAAGTCTACACGTGCTATTCAGCACATCAGGTGTCTCCGTGCGGAGATCCCAACCTCAGCTCCAGGGGACTTCGAGTGCCTGCTCGAGTGAGGAGTTTCATCCTTGATTTTTCGGAGAGAGTTGTAGCAGCCACAGTTGGGATCATTCACTTGCATAAACAGCGTAGTCAGTGAGAGGGAGGACACAGTCTTTGGAGGAGGAGATTCCGGATTGAGGGTTTATCAAGGGATTCAGCCCGAGAGAGTTGGAAAGGGGTTAGAACTTCCCTATTCCATCATTTTGGTAAAGTTGGAGGCCATATTTTGCAGCAGATCATTCAGGGCCAGCGTTCATCACTGGGATAGCGTTATACCTCAAGGGAGGTCATTTTCCGAGGTCATCCATTTCCGGAAAGCTCTCTGGGCTTTTCTAGGTATTTGGTGGAGAGGCCATTCCCAAAGTTTCACAATTTTCTGAGTTGGGGAGCAACCCCAAATAGTCGATCTATTCTAGTAGGAGTAGCAGCCCCAGCAGCTTTGGAGATAACGCAGTCATAGAAGGAGCAGTCATTCCATGATATAGTCTGGGAGTATTTCTACGCTTGCCTAGTGCAAGCTAAGGTGCTATCATTCTGATCACCTTTGTACTCATTTTATCTTTCAGTACTTAATAAAATGGTTCACTGTTCTCCATATTTTGTCTTGTTCGTATGATGTCTCTCTAGTTGTTGTAGTTTCTTGTTTATGTGTTTTATATTGCTGTTTATTTCTATTCGGAATATTATAGTGGTATCAGAGCTCATAGACTTGGCTCAGCCTGTGGAGCAGATTGTCTATGACACCAGCAGGAAAACCATACATCTGTTACTGAGGAAGGAAGTATAGAGACCAAGAACGGAGGTTAGATATCACTTTCGGGGAAGGTGATCCAGTAGTGGACGCAGAAGAGAAGGAATCGATGGCGGAGGAGAGAGATGTCGGGAAGGAGTTCGAGGAACTTCTCCTCAAATCAGTGCAGGATTTGTCGAGATGGATAGAAGAGATGGGGCAAAGGCACACTGCAGAACCTAGACGGCATGAAAGCCCAAGAGGTTTCCATACCGGAGAGGGTTCGGGCACATCGCATCATTTGCAGGAGCACCTCACGGCGCAGCAGATGGCATCATATACACCCCCGCGTTCCACGATGCACACATTTCTTGCCACAGACACTGGGGCAGGAGCAAAACAGGAGCAGGAACCGGCTCACATGGAGGATTACTTTGCCAAGTATCAGTCCTACAGACAGGAGTTCAGAGATGCCCTCACATTCCATGACTTCGTACAGCTCGAGAGGGGCAGCAGACCCCGCAACCATCACAGGGGGAACACATTCACAGGATGGGGATGTACAGCGCACTGTAGGCAAATTTTATCTACCGACATTTAATGGATCCTCCAAGTGTTCGGTAAAGTCTTGGGTGGAGAAGTTGGATATCTATTTCTAGCTTAACCAGATGGCAGAGGCAGAGGCCATCAAGGTGGCAACGCTGCACCTGGAGGGTGAGGCCCATGATTGGTGGTTTCACGGGATGGCTACGCTGGGGCACTCAAGGGTGACATCATATGCTGAGTTTACACGGAGGCTGATAGAGCAGTTTAATCGAAGGGATCCAGAGGAGAACTTTGTTGAGTTGACTAAGCTCAAGCAGACCGGGAGTTCGGACACGTACATTTCAGAGTTTTTGAGACTCCGTGATGGTGCCTGACTTATCTTCAGCCAGGATGATCAACATGTTCATCGATGGATTGGCAGAGCCTCTTCAAGGGTTAGTCAGATCGATGAGGCCAGCTACACTCCATGACGCAGTTGGGAGGACTCGGGACTTGCAAGATGCACTACCCCAGACTAGAGCTCCTTTTCCCCAGAGATCGACATTTCAGCCGAAGGGGAAGGACATGAGGGTTCCGCCTCCAAAGGAGAACCAGAGCTGAGGGCCTTTGGATGACGAGACCAGGAGAGATCTGAGGTGGAAGAGGCTATGCTTCACATGCCAGGAGCCATGGGCACCAAGACACCGTTGTGCCGCGGGGAAGGCACACTACATCAAGGTTTTCTCCGACAGTAGCGGGGAAGAGGAGTAAGAGGAGATAGAGGCGGGAGGCAACAGTGTGGCGCAAAGAGGAGATCATCCGCCACCTCCACCACCAAGAACAGGAGGTGCAGCATTTGCACCTACCAGGGGAGTCCTTGCTTCTTTGCGAGGGGTTCCGAAATACTTGACACTGCGTGTCCAAGGTACTGTGTGGGGACAACGTGTTTCAGTATTAGTAGACAGTGGGGCCACCCACAATTTTATTGATGCCCAGTTGGTAGAGCGAAGGAGCATACCAACAGAAAGCTTTGATGGGTTTTAGGTACTGGTTCCAAGTGACAGAACCATGCAGTGTGCCAGGTACGTGCCAGCCTTGGCAGTGACTATGGGGACTTACACCTTGACAGATCACTTCTTTGTGGTGGACATTCCGGACACCAATGTGATACTGGGAGCGCAGTGGTTGATCACGGTGGGGAAGGTCACCACAGATTGGGAGACCTTGGAGATGGAGTGGACGGACAAGAAGACTGGGAGGCACGAGATGATTCGGGGTATGCACACCTACCTGCCACAGACAGTTTCAGCACACCTGATGGAGGCAGATTTCCGAAAGGGAGACATAGAGAGGGCAATGGTGCTGCGTATTTCAGAGGCAGGGTCTACAGGGCAGGCCGTACACCCAGATGTGCAGACCATTTTAGACAGATATGCCACGGTTTTTGGAGATATACCACCAGGGCAGCCACTAGATCGGGGATTTAAGCACACGATTGAGCTGGAGCACGGCACCCAGGCTGTGATCACTACACCCTATAGGCATCCTAAGGCCTACCGGGATGAGATTGAGAGGGCTATTCATGAGCTCTTAGCTCTTGGGCACATCCGTCCTAGCACTAGCCCCTTTGCTTCTTTAGTCATATTGGTGAAGAAGAAGGATGGCACACTGAGGATGTGCATTGACTACCGGGCTCTCAACAAGAAGACCATGAAGAACCGGTACCCCATTCCACGGATAGATGAGTTGAGGGGATCCAAGTTCTTTTCGAAGATTGACTTGAGATTCGGGTACCACCAGATTCACGTGAGGGATCAGGATGTTCCCAAGACCGCTTTCAGATTTCATTACGGTCACTTTGAGTTCTTGGTGATGCCCTTTGAGCTGACCAATGCTCCGGCCACTTTTCAGTCATGCATGAATCACATCTTCCGCAGTCACTTGACGATGTTTGTGTTAATGTTTTTCGATGACATCTTGATTTACAGCAGGACATGGGAGGAGCACCTATAGCATATTGAGGCCGTATTGCGCATATTGGAGGAGCAACAATTTTATGTCAAGCTCTCCAAATGCGAGTTTGGGCTGACAGAGATGCTCTACTTGGGGCACATCATTGGTGTGGACGAAGTGTGGGTCCACGAGGAGAAGATCACGGCCATCAGGGATTGGCCAGAGCCGAAGAATGTGACAGAGCTTCCGGGGTTTATGGGCATCTGCACCTACTACCAGAAGTTTGTCAAGGGATTTTCCCAACTTGCTGCACCCCTTACAGACCTTACCAAAAAGGGGGCATTCAGTTGGACTGACACAGTGCAGAGGGCTTTTGACAGGCTCAAGGAGGTGATGAGCAGCTGTCCAATTTTGGTATTGCCAGATTTCACCCAGCCCTTTGTCCTAGAGTGCGATGCGTCAGGGAAGGGATGGGCGCAGTCTTGATGCAGGGAGGCCACCCCATAGCTTTCGAGAGTCGGAAGCTATTGCCACATGAGAGGTTGTATGCTATATACGACAAGGATATGTTGGCCATTATGCATGCATTGGCCAAATTTCAGCAGTACCTGGTGGGGAACAGGTTCAGAGTGAGGACTGACCACAACAGCCTCTGATTCTTTCTAGAGCAGAAGCAGTTGCAGGAGAGGTAGCAGAAGTGGGTCAGTAAGATCCAGGCATATGATTTTGACATCGAGTATGTCAAGGGGAAGAACAACGTGGTGGCCGATGCACTTTCACGTAGACCGGCAGCGTTGTCCTTGATGAGCTTAGATACAGACTAGAGGGCTCAACTATTGGTAGAGTACTCCAAGGACCATTTTTCCTGTGAGGTGTTGGACGGACAGGTCATAGATGACAGGTACAAGGTGATGGATGAGGTGATCTACTTCAGGGACAGGATCTTCTTAACCGAGAGCTCCAAGCTCAAGGAGAAGATATTGCATGCCTCACATGATTCACCACTATCAGGCCACCAGGGGTTCACCAAAACCTATAGGGCCATCAGAGAGAAGTTCTCATGGAAGGGCCTCAAGGAGGACATACTCCGACATGTTAGGGAGTGCGATGTTTGCCAGCGTAATAAGGGGGAGATGAACCATCAGGCAGGTTTACTTCAGCCCCTTCCCATACCAGAAGGAAAATGGGAGAGAGAATTTCGATGGATTTCATCACAGGGCTGCCCATTGTACATGGCAAGGATTGCATATTTGTAGTCATTGACTGACTGACAAAGTATGCACATTTCTTCGCTATATCAGCACGATACACGACAACACAGGTAGTAGAGTTGTTCTTCAGAGATGTCTTCAGATTGCATGGTCTCCCAAAGACCATTGTCAGTGACAGGGATAGTCGCTTCATGGGCGGGTTTTGGCAGGAACTTTTTCGTTTGGTGGGCACCGAGTTGAACCCGAGCACCAGTTATCACCCACAGACGGATGGACAGACGGAGATAGTGAACAAGTGGCTGGAAGGCTACTTGTGAAACTATGTCAGAGGGCAGCAAAAGGCATGGTTACGATGGTTGCACTTGGGGGAGTACTGTTATAACACCACTCACCATATGTCTATCGATATGTCTCCATTTTAAGCTTTATACGGGTATCATGCTTTATCTTTTGCTAACGTGATGTTTGGTGCTAGCAAGGCCCCTAGGGCCAAGGATTGGATCCAAGAGAGTCAGGATATACTCTGAGCTCTTAAGGATAACATAGCTACAACACAAAATCAGCAGAAGTTGTATGCCGATAGGGGACGGGATGAGAGGTAGTTTGAGGTAGGGGACTTGGTCTACCTACGATTGCAACCATATCGGCAATCCACGCTGAAGCAAAAGGGGGTTGAGAAGCTCAAGCCCCGTTTTTATGGACCATACAGGGTGACACGCAGGATTGGAGAGGTTGCATATGAGTTGGAGCTGCCCACTGGTAGCAGGATTCATAATATTTTCCATGCGTCATGCCTGAAAAAGGTACTGGGACAGCAAGTGACCGCAACTGAGGAGCTTCTACCCACAGATGATGAGGGGCATTTGGTGCTGCAGCCGGAGGCCATCATTGACACTAGGGAGAGGCAGTTGCGGAGCAGGACAGTCAGGGAATACCTAGTGAGATGGAAGAACCTACCAGATGAGGATGCCACTTGGGAGAGTGAGAAAATTTTACAGCATCCATCATTGCAATTGCTTGAGGACAAGCAACGTTTTGTCAGGGAGGACTGTAATATTCCCAATTAGCAACAGCTAATTGGAAAATTAATTTTTGACTACTTTACTTTAATAAAGTTAAGTTAGAAATAAAGTGGGTGAAGAGGGACACTTAACTCACACTTAGGATAAAATCATTTCCTAAAGTCACTTAGAGACATGATTATTTGGCAGCATGGGGCCTAGAGACAAAGTGGCAGTGTGGAGGAGATGTCAACGTGGGCAGCGTGGAGCTAGAGGGACAGCGTGGCTCAAGGAGACAGTGCAGTTTGTGGTGGGGCCTATGTGAGAGCAAGGCTCTCCAAGCATAAAAAGGGAGAGAGGCTCCTCATTTGATTATTCTATTATGCATCTATGATTATTTGTCTTTTGACATTGAGCACGCTTTTGTTGTTGAGCAAAGTCTGCACGTGTTGTTCAGCACATTGGGTGTCTCCGTGCGGAGATCCCAACCTCAGCTCCGGGGGGATTCGAATGCCTGCTCGAGTGAGAAGTTTCATCCTTGATTTTTCGGAGAGAGCTGTAGCAGCCACAGTTGGGATCATTCACTTGCATAGACAGCGCAGTCAGTGAGAGGGAGGATGCAGTCTTTGGAGGAGGAGATTCCAGATTAAGGGTTTATCAGGGGATTCAGCCCGGGAGAGTTGGAAAGGGGTTAGCACTTCCCTATTCCATCATTTTGGTAGAGTTGGAGGCCATATTTTGTAGCAGATCATTCAGGGCCAGCATTCATCACTGGGATAGCATTATACCTCAAGGAAGATCATTTTCCGAGGTCATCCATTTCCGGAAAGCTCTTTGGGCTTTTCTGGGTATTTGGTGGAGAGGCCATTCCCAAAGTTTCACAATTTTTTGAGTTGGGGAGCAGCCGCAAATAGTCGATCTATTCCAGCAACAGCAGCAGCCCCAACAACTTTGGAGATAACGCAATCATAGAAGGAGCATCCATTCCATGATATAGTCTAGGAGTATTTCTATGCTTGCCTAGTGCAAGCCAAGGTGCTATCATTTTGATCACCTTTGTACTCATTTTATCTTTCAGTACTCAGCGTTCTCCATATTTTGTCTTGTTCATATGATGTCTCTCTAGTTGCTGTAGTTTCTTGTTTATGTGCTTTATATTGTTGTTTATTTCTATTCGGAATATTACATAAAACCCCTCTCTAGGGGAAAACCCAGTCAAACTCTTCCACTAATCAAATTAAGATAGACCAAGACCTTAGACCTGACCAAAAGACCTTCCTCCTCCACCAAGTCAGCCTTCCAATATGATTCAACAAACTTTAGTAATCTCTTCTTTTCCAACTGCTACAACCTAGCAACAACCCAGAATTTCGACCCCCGGCTACTCCAGAATTTCAGCCCAGCAAAAATCCAGAATTTCGCCCCAACAACACTCTAGCAACTTTGCATGTGTGAGACAAGGAGAGAGAAAATTCGACTTCCTTTTGCTTGACAAAACCTTCCTTCTTCTTTGCTAGGGTTTTCTTCCTCTTCCTTGAACTTTGCACCCTTTTTCTGCCTCCAACAACTGCGGAATGAACTTCCTGAGTTGATGCTCTAAATGAGGTTGAATTGTTTCCATTATATAGTGTTTGTGTGAGGTCAAATTTCGTTGATGAGGCTGACTTATCCTTCTTTGAGGCCGACTCAGTGGAGGAGGCCTAAATGACTTATTTTATACAAAAATAAATTTCTTTCTTGACTCGAGAAGCCCAAGAACGGTCTATTACATAATGACATGGACAAGGACACTTGACATAAACCCTAGAAGCATACAATGGAGGCTTTGACCTATAAAGCATTCACCAAGCATGAAACCCATGCTTTAATAAGTTAATTTCTTTTATAATAAAATTTATTTTTCTTTCTTTTGACAAATACATTACATCATGACTCAAATACAATTATTAAGACCGACACTAGTTACATTTTTCAACACTCCCTCTTAACCAGGGAGGTATTCATAATTACATATATACAGAGGTACATGGAAGATATCAAAGTGATATACTCTATGAAGAGTCACAACACACTTAGATACCTGACCAGGGTACTCTAATCGGGTGGGACTAAGGTGTGTTCCAAGCTTAAACCTCTATAGGTACAATCAAGCTTCCACTGTAACACCAAATCAGGGATTTAGGTGTGTATACAAGGTTAGAGTTCAATGACCAATGCCACCCTCCCTACTTTTGGATCTATACATCAACACATAGGTCGGACATATGTCCTCCCAACCATCTTGTTGGCACAAGATGCTTCATCTCTCCTAATCAACTAAACCAGATATATATCCACTACTTTGAGCATGCTTCAAACGTTCAACCTTTTACAGAGAGATCCTGCACAGTCACAACCCCAATCAGTCATAAACCTTCAAATATATATACAAGTAAACACAAACCTTCAAGGTCATTTTGACGCTACTTATATCATCATCAAGTTATCCAAATACAACTTGTCAAAATATTTCTTCTTCTTTCACTTCTGCGGTAGCACCAAATACAGCCTCAATACTTCTCAAATCTTTTGTTTTGCAAATCCATCTATAGTACTTTAATTCATTCTTTGACTTCATTCTTTCTTCAAGGTATTCATTATGACTGTCATAATATGCCCTCCCTCTCAACTGGGGAGACATACCTTTTCTTCTAACCATGCTCCCTCTCAACTTAGAGAGATCAACATTGTCCTTCTTATATAATATTATAGTAACTTCATCCTTTCAAGGCTTCATTTCTTTCTCATGGCATCAAGGTTATCTTGATCAGCTTCCTTCATCATGCTCATCATCATCCTTAATTAAGAACATCTTCAAACATATTGAAGATTATGTACCTGCAAAACTTTAATAGCAAGTACAACCAAATACAAATATATAGAAGCATGAAGTTAATTATATCAAAATCATATCATATCAAATACCTAAACCTAGTTAGGTTCATATTTAGCAAGGGTTACATTTTACATACTACATTATCTTGCTAGGGTTTTGTCATAAATCCTAGACTCCATCTTCAAGACATAAAACCTTAGATATTAGCAATTCAATCAAATACCAATTCCATCATAGTACTAAACATCTAAGGTTTCAACAATATGCTTTTTAGAATTACGTGTCAGACTTTGCTAGGGTTTGTTGCAAACCCTATATTTTATCATCAAAGCTAAATCATATCAATAATTGAAAACAATATCATCATGTCCTAGAGTATCGATCTCTACTAGGGTTTTGTTACAGCCCCTAGAGTTCACAAACGAAAACATGAGTATCAACAGCATACTCACATATACATATCTAGGATTTCATAATCGTGCATTAGCATTTCGCAATAATATCTACTAGGTAAACCCAAGACACAAACATCAATGCATCAAAACAATTTTGACCAAACTAGGGTTTCAATCATGTAGAAGAATATACACCTAGGATTTCTTTCCTGGGATCTTACTATAATTATTGCAAGGGTTTTGTTCATAAAACCCTAATTCACCAAACACTTAAAATCTAGGGTTTCATTATATAACTTGGACATTAACAACAAGCCCTAAAGGGCTAGGGTTTTTATCATGACTTTACCAAAACCCTAAACTTCAAAAGAATAAGATTTCATCAAATGTTCTCGACTTCATCAAGAACCCCTACGTACACTAGGGTTTCATTATCAACATTGACATAACATTAGCATCAAGAGGTAAGGGTTTTATAGTGAACCCTAAAGGTTAGGGTTTCACAAGAATGATCAAATGATAGGAGATAGTATAATGAGGGTAAGATCAATCTAATGATTAATCACCCTAACAATAATCTTTAATATTCAAAACCCTAGACATAATGATGTTAGTAATGTAAAGCAAATTTCAAACGAAGAATGATCATACCTTTTGTGTTAAGAGAACCTTGTAACAAAACCAGTAATCTAAGACATACCTTGAGTTGTTCTTTAATAAACCTTGTAGGACATCGGTTCTTGAAGGGGTTCCTTTGCAGCATAACTTCTTTCATGATTCAAGTCTTACAGTGAACCATAAGGGTAGGGTTTCACAAGAATGATCAAATGACAAGAGATAGTATAATGAGGGTAGAATCAATCTTATGATTAATCACCCTAACAATAATCTTTAAGATTAAAAACCCTAGACATAATGATGTTAGTAATGTAAAGAAAAATTCAAAAGAAGACTGATCATACCTTTTGTGTGAAGAGAACCTTGTAACAAAACTAGTAATCTAAGACATACCTTGAGTTGTTCTTTAATAAACCTTGTAGGACTTCAATTCTTGAAGGGGTTCCTTTGCACCAGAACTTCTTTCATGATTCAATTCTTTCCTTTGAAGTTTCTTCCATAACCTTTGTGTATTCTGCAAGCTTTCCTATCGAGGAAAATATAAAGAAAAGGTTATTAGTATACAATACAAACAAATCTTGATGTGAGGAGGAGACCAAACATAAAAGAGGAAACAAGGAACAAGATACTTATCTTTTGGTAAAATGGTGAAGGCTCCCTCTTAATCCAATCTTTCTAAAGGATACCTACAGCTTATCAGAATGATTCCAAAAGTATTAGATCTACAAACTCTAGAGATCTTCCTTCTTATTCCTTGGATTTTCAGGACAATGAATTTTGTAATGACAATTGTAGCATTCAATCTTGGATAGGTCAACTTTCTTCCTTGGTCCTTTGAACTTCTTGAACGTTTCTTTCTTGCTGTGATGAGCAGAATAGGCATTAGAGGTGTTGACTTCTTCATCCTCCTTGATATTCGGGCTTCTTGACTACATGCATTCCACATTTGTTCAAAAGTTGGAGTATCCTTCCAACTATTAATTTCTAATGCAAAAGCACTCCAAGATTTTGAAATACCTAGACGAGCAATAATCACGAGTTCTTTTTTTGGTACAATTTCATCTATTGCTTGAAGTTCGTCTCTTATTCTAGATATCCTTACACAGTATCATATTTTGTCATATTTATTGTCCTTAGTTCATTCTTGAGGTTAGCTATTTGACCAATGTTCTTGATGGTGAATAACTTGGAGAGGGCCTCATACATTTCTTAAGTAGAGTCTATGTTGGATATGTATTGGTTTAAGTTGTCCTTTACTCCATACTATCATATTTGTGGCCAAGATTTCAGTTTCTTTGAACTACTCCTTTCCTACATCATCTGTAGGTTTCTTGACTTTTCCTTGAACAAGATCCAATACTTTATGCTTAGCGAGAATAAGATATATCCTCTTCTTCCATGCCCTATAGTTGGAAGCTCCTTCTAGCTTGTTTTTAGACTTCATTGTCATGTCTTCTTTTCTTAATATAAAAAGTAGAACTTCCTCTTCTATGATCCTTTCCTTAGACCCATTCAGTAGATCTTTAAGCCGCCTTTTTCTTCCTTCTTCACCTTAGATCTGATACCATGTTAGAAAATCAGAAAGGCGGAAATATTTCCTTATGTTGATAATTACTTGTGTTATTGTTGTATTCCTATTATCTTCTTTATGTTTTTCTTTTATCTTCTTTTCATCAAGCAATAATCAAATCAAAACATGAAGATCAACGACACCAAATGTATGGCACTCAGTTAGGGCTAAAACTCCTCTCTAGGGGAAAACCCAGTCAAACTCTTCCACTAATCAAATTGAGATAGACCAAGACCTTAGATTTGACTAAAAGACCTTCCTCCTCCACCAAGTCAGCCTTCCAATATGATTCAACAAACTTTAGTAGTCTCTTCTTGTCCAATAGCTACAACGCAGAAACAACCTAAAATTTTGACCCCAAGCTACTCCAGAATTTCGGCCCAACAACTTCGCACATATAAGATAAGGAGAGAGAAAATTTGACTTCCTTTTGCTTAACAAAACCTTCCTTCTTCTTCGCTAGGGTTTTCTTCCTCTTCCTTGAATTTCGCACCATTTTCTGCCTCCAACAACTACAGATCGAACTTCTTGAGTTGATGCTCTAAATGAGGTTGATCTGTTGCCTTTATATAGTGTTTGTGTGAGCTCGAATTCCATTGATGAGGTTGACTTGTCCTTATTTGAGGCCGAATTGTCCTTAACGACCTAAATGACTTATTTTATACAAAAATAAATTTCTTTCTTGGCTCAAGAAGCCCAAGAAGGGTCTATTACATAATGACATGGATAAGGACACATGACATAAACCCTAGAAGCCTACAATGGAGGCCTTGACCTATAAACCATTCACCCAAGCATGAAACCCATGCTTTAATAAGTCAATTTCTTTTATAATAAAATTTATTTTTCTTTCTTTTCACAAATACATTACATCATGACTCAAATACAATTATGAAGACCAACACTAGTTACATTTTTCAACAATTGCGAGGAATGATTGAGATCCTACCCTGTAATGTCCTCTACAAATTGAGGACGAAAGGGACTCATTAGCCTATCTTACCCCATAGGCTATAGTCCACCAAAAAAGAGGAAAAATCCCAAAATAACCATTACTAGCCAAGTTTGGGGTAGTTGGGCATAAGAAAACCCAAAGTTGGGGTTTGGAGTAAGGTTTACTCAATCACTTAAGAAAGATGAAGCCCCTCTAGGAATCTATAAATGAAGAAGGATTGAAGTCATTTGGAGCATCAAGTGTGGATCAATTCATTTACTTTTGAGCACCAGCTTTGAGGGTTTTAGATGTTGAGAAATCCAAGGAGGTGGCAGTTAAACAATTTCTCTTATTATGATATTATCTTGTGACGTTTTCATTATTATTATTAGTTCTTTAAATTTATCTTTTCTTATCATCAAGATTAATGCCAAGAAACAAATAGAAGAGGACACAAGATGTAGGCACGCATTCAAGGCAAAACCCCACTCTTGGGGAAAACCCTGTCAAAATTCTTCCTTTAGTAGATTCAAGATGAGACGACCAAGACCCTTACAAACTAGAGACTCCCTCCATCAAGTCATCCTTTCACTGTGTTTGCATAAGCAAAATCCATGTCACTGTGTTAGCACTGAATTCTTGTCATTATGTTTGTACCGAGACATTATCATTGTCTTGTTATTTAAGTGGCATCGAGATTTCATTACTTGTAATAGCATTGAGATCTTATCATTGTACCGAGACCTCATCACTGTACCGAAACATCATCACTGCAACAACACCGAGACCACCTTTCTATGGTAGCGCTGAGATCCTCCTACTGTGACGACACCGAAACCTTCTTACTGAGGTGGCACTGAATTCTTCTTACTGTGGTAGTACTGTGATAGTAAGCACCGAAACTGTGGTATGTTGGAACCGAAAACGTGGTAGCATGTTATCATCGAACTTGTGGTAGCACTGAACCTCAATCTGCATTTACTAAATTGATCTGAAGTCATCTTCTTGTGATTGCACCGAGAGCAAACCTGTGATATCTGAATTTCAGAGATGATCCAAACTACTTGACTGTAATTTATGCGAAGTCCTCACACTTGTATTTATAGTAGTTTCCCACAATAAATAAGCCAGCATGACTTTGTGAAGAGGTGTGTCTCTGTTTTTAGGCCGACATGAGTACATTGAAGAAATCCGACTTGAAGACAATTTATTTGAGGCTGACTAGATGAAGACTTGATGAAGAGGTTGACTTGATGGAGGAGTCTTTGACCAAATAATAAATGACTTTGACAACAACCTAAAGCCTACAATGGAGGCTTGACCTATAATTGACGCAAGCATGAAACCCATGCTTTAACAAGTCAATTAAAATAATAATAAATTCTTTTTGACAAATATATTACATTTGACTCAACTACAATTTATGAAGACCGAACCTAGTTACGTTCTTCAACATTAGACCCCTTTTCTCTCTGTCAATTTTGTTGGTGAAAGATTCCACCCTAGTTGACATTTTTTCTCCTCTCTGTTTTGGGCTCAAGAATCTCTTGGAGGAAGAACGAACTCATTGAAGGCCTGGGCACAAGGGTTTCTTATTATGGTTTGGCATAGGTAGCAAAATCCCTGTCTGAACACGTCCTACCAAAAGAGTGAAGTACTGGACTCTTTCCAAGCACAAACAACGATCTTATTGGATAATGAGTTTTGTTGAAAGAATCGAACTCTTGATCTAGGCACATAAGATGTCACGCAGGAGGAAAGCGTAAGAATTTGTTTTGATATCCCATCCTGAAGAAATGAACCCTAGGTCGACTCCCAAACCTTATCGCTGAGATTACGCAGATTGCTCACAGTGACATTTAATACGAGTTTCTGGGCTAAGTTTGAATCTATGGGAACCGTAGTCATCCGCTTCAAGGAAGTGTGAAGGTTATCTTGAATTTAAGTGCAATACATGACTATAGCTGAATTTCTACAGAGCAGCAGGGGCCAGACGAACAGAATCTATATTTGGAAGGACCCCAAAACTCGTAATTGCACCAGACAACAAGGGACTTCTCCTGCGAATTGGGTCTGCAGTGGAAACAAGATTGATAGGAATATGATTGATGGTCTGACTATATGTAGGGCGTCAAATTCCTATGCTAGAATTGGTGCATAAATAGAATAGGTTTATAAATCGTCAAATGATCATATTTGTTCTAAATTGAAGACTTTACTTAAGCAAGTAAAGGTCGCATTATTGGCACTGTGGAATTGTGACTATATATATATATGACCCTCATGCTATATTTGTTGGTATTTAAATATTGTATTCCTATTGCACTGTTAACTGTTTAAAGTGGTACCTTGTTCTTTGCATTAATAAAAACAAGAAGGGCAGTTTGTTAATTATACTAAAATTGATTGTTGTATGAGGAAAAATAGAAAGTGTCGCCACATTAAAACATAGGGAAAAATTACCCTAGCACATTACAGTGGTATCAGAGTGCTTGACTTCTACTAGCCTGTGAGTTTTGTATGTTTCTGGGAGATACGAGTAACGTTACAATTGGGAAAAATAAGGGTAATCACAAGGCAACCATGGAAGGTAAGGAGGAACGAGGAGATCCAGACACCAGGGACCTTTTACATGTACAAATACATGGATAGACAAAAATATCAAATTTGATATTACAAGGGAAGCAACAAGGACAGCAGTTAATGCAAACATTGGCCCAAGGACAACAACAACTTGCTCAACTAATGACTCATCTCATAGGGAATGAAAGTGTTGCTTGCAACAATAGAACTAACATGGAGGGGAATGGGAATCATAACCATGTTCCTCCTAACACTAGGGGAACCAACAGAAGGAATCACTGACTGTTGCTTCCTCAATTCACGAATAATCAAGCTACAACAAACCAAGAAGTTGTTGAACCAAACAGACTGTTGGACGAGTACTATCGGGAATATGCAGCACTAGAAGAGAACACATGAGCTACCATGACCTTCAATGAATACAGTAATTTCAGATTCAAAAATAGACCCAGGAGATAACCTAATTCCAATCTAATGAGAAAGGTAAGTAAACTTTCCATCCTCTCAATTGATGCATCGTCTAAATGTACAACAAGAGTTTCCGTGCAAAAATTGGACACCTACTTCAAGATCAACCCTATGGCAGAAATAGACACAATTCAATCCGCCACATTGTATCTAGAAGGGGAAGCGCATGAATGGTGGTATCATGGTTTAGTAACATTGGGGCATGCCAACATCACTTCCTATGAAGATTTTATGCAAAGGCTAATAGAAATATTTGACCAAAAGAACCCAAACATCCACTTCACAGAATTGGCACTTCTCAAGTAGACGAGCTCGCATGAAGAATTCATTTCAAACTTGAACGTATCGCGGTCATGGTAACAGATATATCTGAAGAAATATTAGTCATGCTTTTTACAGATGCTTTATCTGAACCATTATAAGGCTGGGTAAAAGCATTCAACTCCATGACCCTTCAAGAGATTATCAAGAAAACTCGTGATATGGGAAATGCAACAGTGAAATCTAAAGCCCCTTCCAAACCTTTCATTCCTCCAAAATATAAGGAGAAGAAGGCCCCTCAAGGGATTGGCCCAAAAGGGACAGGTTGGATGAGGAGACCCGAAGCGAACTAAGAAGGAAAAAGTTATGTTTTACTTGCAAGGAACCTTGGGAACCTAGACATAGTTGTTTAGGAATGGGGAAGATCCACTACATTGAAGTGCTCTCTAGAGACGAAGAAGAAGAAGAGGCCACTCCAAGTATCGAAGAAGATCCACCACAAAAGGAAGCAAAAGAAGCAGAAAAACCTAGCAGTTCCAAGGAAGAACCACTAAAAGAAGCGGAAGGTGTAGAATGGGCCAGTGGAGAAACGAAGTCTCGTCCCTAGATCAAAATTGCAACCCTTTCTGGTACACCCAAGTATTACACCTTCATGGTCGGGAGAGTTGTCAAGGGACAACGCATCACAACACTAATTGATGGAGGAGCCACACACAATTTCATTGATGCAGAGCTAGTGGAAAAAAGAGGACTTCCCACCGAAGAGTTCGAAGGCCTGGATGTAATAGTTGTAGATGGATACAACTTAGATTGCACCCGAATAATCCCGGGTTTGAGCGTAACTCTTGGTAACTATACTTTTACTAGTGATTTCTATGTAATGGATCTTGCAGATCTCAATATGGTATTAGGGGTTGAATGGTTGTATTCGTTAGGAAAACACACACTGGACTACCAAGCACTAGAGATGGAATTTAAAGAATCAAATGGCAGTAGGGTAGTCTTGAGAGGTATGGAAAACGGTGGGCCACAAATCATTTCAGCAAGAAGAATGGAAGCTATCTTCAGGCATGGTGATGTCACATATGTAGCAAACTACAGGATCATGAGCCAAAAGGTACCCAGCAACGATAAACCGCAGTACAACACGAATATTCAACAAATAATAGAAAAACAGTGATATTCCTCCAAGATTGCCTCCTAAGAGAGGATTTGAGCACACTATATAACTAGAAGAGGGAGCTAAGCATGTGATCACCACGCCTTACTGACACCTGAGGAAATTCAAGGATGAAATAGAAAAGAGTATCCAGGAGCTATTAGAAATGGGCCACATCAGACCTAGCCCGAGTCCATTCGCCTCATCTGTGGTCTTGGTAAAAAAAAAGGATGGCACGTGGAGAATGTGCATTGATTACCAAGCGCTCAATAAGAAAACTATCAAAAATAGGTACCCTATCCCCAGAATCGATGAATTACTTGATGAACTTCACGGAGCAGCTTACTTTTCAAAAATTGATTTATGATCAAGGTACCATCAAATCTGAGTTCGAGAAGAGGATGTGTTGAAAATAACATTTTAATGCCATTATGGACATTTCGAATTTTTGGTCATGCCATTTGGGCTAACCAACGCCCCCGCCACTTTCCAATCATGCATGAACAATATCTTTAGCAACCGGCTAAGGAAGTTTTTATTAGTGTTCTTTGACGACCTTCTCATTTACAACAAAACATGGGACGATCATCTAAGGCATTTGGATACAATTTTGAGCATTATGCGGGAGCTGACTCTCTATGCCAAAGTATCAAAATGCAAGTTTGGGTTGACGGAGATTCTTTATTTGGGACACATAATCAGCGCAAAAGAAGTACAGGTTCATCAAGAAAAGATTCAGGCCATATTGGACTGGCCCACACCCAAAACCATAACAAAATTAGGAGGGTTCATCGGATCTACAGCTACTACGATGGTTCGTTAAGGGTTTCTCTCAGTTAAGCGCACCTTTGACAAACTTAACCAAAAAGGGAGCATTCAGGTGGACAAAAGAATTTGACAAGACATTTAACAAGTTCAAAGAAATAATGAGCTCATGTCTAATCTTGGCTCTTCTCGACTTTGGGAAACCATTCATATTAGAGTGCGATGTGTCAAGGGAAGGAATAGGGGTTGTCTTAATGCAAAATGGTCACCCTATCGCATTCGAGAGTCGGAAGCTTAAGGACACAGAGAAGCTTTACTCCATATATGACAAGGAGATGCTAGCTATCATGCATGTTTTGGAAAAATTCAGGCAATACTTGGTTGGAAACAAGTTCATAGTCAGGACAAACCACAACATCCTGCATCATTTCCTGGGGCAAAAGGACCTAAACGAGAGGCAACAAAAATGGGTAAGCAAGATCCAAGCTTATGACTTGGATATTGAGCATGTGAAGGGAAAGAAGAATGTTGTGGCCGATGCACTTTCAAGGAAACCAACAACATATGCCCTCATGGAAGTCACAGAAGATTGGAAGGCACACCTCACAGCAGAGTATGCAAAGCTATGTTGCGAACATCAGCCTCGGAATAAAATCGACAAGGTTCCGAAAAACCAAAAAATCATAAAAATCGGGAAAATATCAATAAAAACCAGCAAACATCGGCAAAATCAAGATACCATCAAAATATTTATAAAAATCGAAAAACATTGGCTAGGCCAAACAATCGTGATTTCAAGATAAAATCGGATGTGATTGAGATGTTCACGACACTGATGCCAAGAACTAGTTTTCTTGTGCACTAATCGACGAGATCATCCAAGATGACATGTACAAAATAATTGATGGAGTCATTTATTATAAAGACAGGGTATACCTAGTTCCTGAATCTACACTCAGGGAAAATATTTTGAAGGTTACACATGATATTCCCTCAGTTGGGCATCAAGGATTCTTTAAGACATATTGACAGATTCGGGAACAATTCTCGTGGAAAGGGCTCAAGGAATATGTGATGAAATACGTTAGGGAATGCACGACATGCCAACTGAATAAGGTTGAGCAGACACATCCTGTAGGTCTTCTCCAACCGCTACCAATCCTAGAACAAAAATGGGAGAGCATCTTGATGGATTTCATCACAGGGTTACCTAAAGCGCAAGGGAAAGACTACATTTTACACAGAGGTAGACAAGCTGACTAAATTTGCACACTTATTTTCCATCTCAGCTGATTACTCGGCCAAACAAGTGGCAGAACTGTTTTTCAAAGAAGTCTTTAGACTGCATGGGCTACCAAAGAATATAGTCAACGATCGTAACAGTAGATTTACAAACGTATTTTAGCTGGATATTTTCAGGCTAGTGGGAATTGAATTGACCCCTAGTACTAGCTACCACCCTCAAACCGATGGTCAAACCGAAATTGTGAATAAGTGGATTGAGGGATAGCTACACAACTATGTGGCAGGTCAACGGAAGGCATGGATTAAGTGGTTGTACCTTGGGGAGCATTGCTACAACACCACCTACTACTTATCCATTGGGATGACACCCTTCAAAGCTCTGTATGGATATGATGCACCATACTTCATTGACAGAATTTTTGGAGACAACAAGGCACCTCTTGCCAAAGAATGGATACAGGATAGTCGGAACATTCTCAGGGTACTCAAGGCAAACATATAGGTTGCTCAAAATCAACAGAAGTTGTACGCAGACCAGCATAGAACTGAGCGTAGTTTTGAGATAAGAGATCTCGTTTTCTTGCGATTACAGCCCTATAGACAATCTACACACAAGAAGAGCGGAGCAAAAAAATTGAAGCCGAGATTTTATGGGCCTTGCAAAGTTATCCATAGAGTGGAAAAGGTGGCATATGAATTGGAGCTACCAAGTGACAGCAAAATCCACAATGTATTCCATGTGTCCTGCCCAAGGTTACTTGGAAGCGGGAGCGGGAGCGCGGAGCGAAGCACGGAGCGCCATTTTTAAAAGCTTCCGGTCCGGAGCGTTTTCGGGAGCGTTTATATATATATATATATTTTAATATTTTTTATATTTTTTATATTTTGATGCATATATGTCAACAAAAACATGTAGAATGATGAATTAGACATAAAAAACATAAAAACATAGATTGAATCATATAACATCAATCATCTAGAAGTTATAATCTTCATCAACCACACCCACGAGTTGGAAGCATACAACATATTGACTCTTGAGTCTCGCAAATCATCAATCTGAAGGTTTCAAGCTTTCAAAATTCAATATATAACATTTAACATCATTGATATATAACATTTATCATCATTGATTTCAAATTTCAATATCTAACATTTATCATCATTGATTCATTGATTTCAAAATTCAATATACATTTATCATCATTGATATATAGCATTTATCATCATTGATTCATTGATTTCAAAATTCAATATATAACATTTATCATCATTGATATTATGTAACATTTATCATCATTGATTCATTGATCACCATATAACTTTCATTAAGCATCATATTCATAATTCATAATGACTTGTAAACAGTAAACTTATAAATGCCAACTTCAAAGTTTCACCTTTCAAATTCAAACTTCAAACTTAAATTGTCATTAAATATATGAAATCAGAAAGAGTCAAGTTTCAACTATTCAACTGTCAACAACAATTAGAAAAGACTAGTAAACAACAAATCTATTTTATCTCCTGGCTGGCCCCTTGCCACGCCCACGAGAAATGTCTAATTTGTGCGAGCCACGAGGAAATGGTGGTCTTCTAGTACTCTCAGGAGTACCACAACCATGACTAGAAGGTGGAGGCTGGATCTGCAAATGAACAATAGTGTGATATCGAGAACTGGCGCTGGCACTGGCACTGGCAACACTGCTACCAGTAGATGGTGGGACTGGCCCTGTGTGTGGCGGTGCTGCTGATGCTTCATCATCATCCCTAAAAAGTTCTGCTTCCAATTCTTCCATATGTACCGTGTCGTCCTCCAAATTATCATCCTCTGGGTTGTTGTCCCACACTCTGTATGATTGATCCTCATTTGCCCGATCACAGTAATGGCTCAACAACCTCAAGTTGTAATGCACATAAACCAAGCTTTCAGCTCGGTTTTCATTCAGCCTATTTCTTCTCACATTGTGTATGAAGCTGTAGGTGCTCCAACACCTCTCTGCAGACGAAGTGTTCACAACCTGTGAGAGAACTTTTTTAGCCAACTTTGGCAAAAGTCCCATGCCGCCATATGCTTCTGACCATGTGAGAGCATCAAATCTGTCCCTGTCTTCCATTGCATGGAAAGAACCAAATTTAGCAGTGCAACTGAAGTATTTACCTAATTCAAGGCGCAATCTAGCACACTCCTCCCTGTCAGGTACCAACTTGTCCAATGCCTTCATGTACCCCTCTTGTACTTCTAGATTTGTGTGAACATAGTTATTAAAACCAGAACCGGTGACCAGACCGGTGGACCTAATGAGCCAGGTTTCTAACTGGAACCGGTCTAACCGGGAGCGGTCAGATCTCAATGAACCGGTTTTAAAAAAAATACATTAAATAATTATTTTTTAATAAAAAAACCTATTTTTAAGATTTGTAACCATGATTCCAAGCCAATAGAGACAAAATATGATAAGTTTGCTCATTTATATACCGTGCAAAGGTGAATATATCAAAATTACACTGAGTGCAATACATATCATCGAAAAATACATAAGCAATGAGGCTCCAAATGGCCCATAAAGTCCAAAAACAATGCTACAAGCTATGAGGCCATTGGCCTAATACAAGACTACATATTAGTGATCAACAACATGATCACTCCTCATCATGATCAAAATCATCACCGCTACTAGACAAGGGATCATCAACATGAGCTACATAAATAATATGGCTCAAAGTTTGAGGACTCCTAAAACTCCTCTACAACTTTAGTAGTAGTAGTAGTAGCAAAATAGACATCAAAACTACAAATCACTGAGCAACATGGTCTCTCATGAAACTCATCATTGATTCATCGCTACTAGAAATGGGATCATCAACAAGAGAGACATAAACATCATCTAGCTCAAAGTCTTCAGACTTGGATTGCTCAACCTTATAACATGATAGAAATTGAAAAAGTTTAACATGCCTAACCAATGATTTTGGTTTGAGTGAAGGGTTCATCTCCTCAACCTTAAAATGCGGCAGAAAAAGATTAGCATGCCTAACCAGTTGTTTTCCTTTGATTGAAGGGTACATCAAGGTTCTTAAAGGACTTCATGCTCTTGATCAAATGCCAATATCATACCCTTACACATGATAGAATCACATGGAAACATTGCAAATTCCCAAACCATGAAACCCTGAAAACCATTAAGTCTGCTGAATTTTGAGTGAAACCTAAAATTCTAGTTTCTCCATATGAAATCCAATGAGGTCGAAACCACTCTTAAACATCCTGAGTCATTTCATGGTAATGTTAAAAATTTAAGTCACTTTTACTTTAAGAATTTAACATTACCATGAAATGTCAATGCTTCCCTTACCTTGGACATCAGCTCTGAAACCCATTTCTGGCCCTAAACAAATCGTTTTTGTCATTGAAAAAAATTTCCGCCCAGCGGGAAGTGTTTTTTGTTTCGGGGAGCGTTCGAGAGCGAACGCTCCCCGAGCGTTTCCGGAAACGCTTTGAAAAGGCAGGGAGCGTTTTAACAGGTTCGGAAACGCGCTCCCGAAAACGCTCCCCTCAGGAAGCGTTTTCGGGAGCGCGTTTCTGAATGCTCCCAAAACGCTCCCGCACGGAGCGCGTTTCAGGAGCGGGAACGAGAGGGGGGGGACGTTTCCCCGCAACCTAGGTCCTGCCTCAAAAGGCTGTGGGACAACAGGTCACTACCTTTGTTGAACAGCCACCATTGGCAATTGGAACTAGTTCTCGAAACAATCATGGTCGTGCGAGAAAAGAAGTTAAGAGGAAGTGTAATTCCAAAATATCTCATTAGATGGAAAAACTTACCAAAGGAGGATGCAACATGGGAAGGAGAATGGATTTTGCAGCACTTGAACTTGCAATTACTTGAGGGCAAGCAATTTTGAGGCAAGGGGGACTGTAATGTCTTCTACAAATTGAGGACGAAAGGGACTATTTAGCCTATCTATCCCCATAGGCTATAGTCCACCAAAAAAGGGGAAAATCCCAAAATAACCATTACTGGGCAAGTTTTGGGGGCAGCTGGGCATAAGAAAACCCAAAGTTGGAGTTTGGAGTAAGGTTTACTCAATCACTTAAGAAAGATGAAGCCCCTTTAGGAATCTATAAATGAAGAAGGATTGAAGTCATTTGGAGCATCAAGTGTGGATCAATTCATTTACTTTTGAGCACTAGCTCTAAGGGTTTTAGACCCCTTTTCTCTCTGTCAATTTTGGTGGTGAACGATTCCACCCTAGTTGACATTTTTTTTTCTCCTCTTTGTTCTGGGCATAGGAATCTCTTGGAGGAAGAATGAACTCGTTGAAGGCCTAGGCACAAGGGTTTCTTATTATGATTTGGCATAGGTAGCGATATCCCTGTCTGAACACGTCCTGACATAAGAACAAAGTACTGGACTCTTTCCAAGCACAAACAACAATCTTATTGGATAACAAGTTCTACTGAAAGAATCGAACTCTTGATCTAGGCACATAAGACGTGAGGAAAGTGGGAGTCCCAAGAATCTGTTCCGATATCCCCTCTTGAAGAAACGAACCCTAGGTCAACTCCTGAACCATGTCGCTAAGATTACGCGGATTGCTCCTAGTGATGTTTAATACAAGTTTTGGGCTAAGTTTGAATTTGTGGGAATTGTAGTCATCCGCTTTAAAGAAGTGCAAAGGTTATCTTGAATTTCAGTACAATACGTGACCATGGCCGAATTTCTACAAAGCAACGGGCGCCAGACGAACAGGATATGTATTTGGAAGAACCCCAAATCTCAGAATTACACTGGACAGCAAGGAATTCTCCTGAGATTCGAGTCTGCGCCAGAAACGAGATTGATAGGAATATGAGTGATGATCAGACTATATGTAGGGCGTCAAGTTCCTTTCGTAGAATTGGTGCATAAATAGAATAGGTTTATAAGTCGTCAAATGATCATATTTGTTCTAAATTGAAGACTATTTAAGCAAGTAAAGGTCACATAATTTGACATTGTGGAATTGTGACTATTACATTGAAATATATATGACCCTCATGCTATATTCGTTGGTATCTGAATATTGTATTCCTATTACACTGTTAACTGTTTAAAGTGGTACCTTGTTTTTTGCATTAATAAAAACAAGAAAGGAGGTTTGTTAATTATACTAAAATCGATTGTTGTATGGGGAAAACAGAAAGTGTTGCCACATTAAAACCTATGCAAAATTACCCTAGCACATTACATCCTCACCAAGGTTCAAGTCCTGCAAATGACATGATGAACTTTGATGTAATGGACTGGAACATATATACTCCTTATATAGAATATATAAATATTTATCATTAAAAATAAATGATAGGTAGTTGAAATGAACAGTCGTGAGGTGGACCAACAGCCCCTCATGGAATGTGAAATGAATAGCCACTTCCTTGCAAATAAGCAGCTTTGAGTTATTGAAATAAACATCAAAGTATGGAGTCATTCCTCAGCCTGACAATCTGCACTGAATGCTTATGGCTGGGCAATGAATTGCTCATACACAGCCAGTTTCTTGGACCATCTTTGTTTAAATGATAAGTGTTCTATCTTTGTTTATAATTCTGTAATTTAATTCTATATTTTATGTTTTGAAGATGGATAGACCATGTTTTTTCTGTAAATCTGGTTATGACTGAAATAGGCATGTCTTGCCATCATTTGAGTTATTCTATGCTGGATTATTCTCTTGCACTTCCAGTTTCTTGGATCATCTTTGTTTAAATGATAAATGTTCTATCTTTGTTTATAATTCTGTAATTTAATTCTATATTTTATGTTTTGAAGATGGATTGAGCATGTTTTTTCTGTAAATCTGGTTATGACTGAAATAGGCATGTCTTGCCATCATTTGAGTTATTCTATGCTTGATTATTCTGTTACATTTACTTAATTCACTCATGCATGCATTCATAGTTCATTGGGTTTCCCTTGGGAAGCCAGATCTAGTTCAATAGTGAAATCAGGCTGTTATTGGCCCAAAAATCTTATTGAGTACAAGTGGGTAAAATTCTGTGGTTGGAATTGTATGGAAGGGGATGCTACAAAGCAATGTTAGCTTTACCTGTGTGTTGCCCGGACTGTGTTCCAGCGATAACACTTTTCTTCTTCCAGCAGAGATAGCATCAGCAATAGTGAACCTCATTCAGCAGTTCTGTACAGCACTAATGAGGGCAGAGGAACATTTATGGAGGAGAGAGAGAGAGATGGGGGTGCATGTATATTTTCAGCATGCATGTGCCATCCTCAGTTCAGTTTTAGTTTTAAATGCTTTTCCTTATTTGGAAGTTGAGTTCTAATTCTGAGTTTTGCTTTATTTAGTATTTGCATGCAGAGATAGAGGTCAGAGTTCCCTTCATAGACTAGGACTCTCAACCTCAGTTTCTCCAGGAGGATGCATGCTTGCATGCCTCAGATCATCTCCAATAGTAGTGCACTTCATTTGGCATGTCTATCCATGCAAAGAAGGTACATTAGGCTTAGGGTTTTCTTTAGTTGAGGCACTGTTCTGCATGTGTCCAGATTCATTTTATCCTTTCTTCTTCCTAGTCTTTAAAGAAGCAGGCTGCACCACTGTGATGGTTCGTGAGTGTTTTGAGATCTAGGATTTAGTTTACTGTTTTCAGGTTAATAGAAAATCGTTGATGCTGTTTTTAGAGTTCAGATTTGCAAGTTTGTTATTCTAATTATCAGCAGTGTGTATTTGTAGGTTAAACATTTAAAGTAATATATAGGTGTAATCTTGATTGGTGTTTTCAGTTATAGCTATCTGGGTTTTCAGCTTAGATCCCAGAGTGCAGAATCCATTAACCATGGTCTGATTTATTGGTGTTTTCAGTGTTAGCTGTCTAGGTATTTAGGTTAGATTCCAAAGTGCAGAATCAGCTTACTATCGTATGATTATTGAGGCACTGTTGTGCATGTGTCCAGACTCCAGATTCATTGTATCCTCTCTTCTTCCTGGTCTGTAAAGAAGCAGGGTGCATCACTGTGATGGTTTGAGAGAGTCTTGAGATCTAGTACTTAGTTTATTGTTTTTGGATTTAAGAGAAAATCAGTGATGCTAATTTGAGAGCTCAGATTTGCATGTTTGCTGCTTTAATTATCAGCAATGTTGATTTGTAGGTTAAAGTAATCTATAGCTGTAAATTTTATTGGTGTTTTCAGTTTTAGCTATCTAGGTTTTCAGGTTAGATTCCAGAGTTCAGGATAAATTTAACCATGGTCTGATTGATTGGTGTTTTCAATGTTAGCTATCTAAGTATTTAGGTTAGAATACAGAGTGCAGAATCTGTTTACTATGGTCTGATTTTTAACAGGGAAGCTGGTGCCAAATCAATTCAGGTGCAGGAATGGTATATCTTGATATTTTTGGGATTTCGAAAATCATCATCATTAGAGTTTTGAAAAATGCATACTGAATCAAAATAATTCATACGATGAGAAATTTAAAAATTACAAACATAGCTCAACAGCGATTGAACACGATATCATATCCTTCCAGAGATATACTTTAGGGCCCTTTTATAGTTTGGATCTTAACTTTGATGTCCTTTTCTCTTTGTTTCCGATTGTTAATTTGTGTTTCCCTTTAGTTGTTAAAGTTAAATTCATAACCAGCCTCACAAATATGACAGGAGACAACACAAGTTTCAGCAAGGATCCATCTCTGTGATTAGATGTATTCAGGAAACTGGCTCCGAGATAATTGTAGAAGGATCAGACCTGGATTTGAAATCAGATAATTGTATAGCGATCTATATTAGAATGCACCCAAAGCAGATTCTAGATACCAAAATCTCACCAAACTGGACCCAAAAATTCAAAAATTTGGTAATAATACAGTTTGCTTGATCAGATGGTTCTAATAAGTTCCGTTTGTCAGACAGCTGGCAACAGCAACTAATATGACAAGGCATTAAGATCGTTAAGCCATTTAATGTAATTGCCATGAATTACAGCAATCATGCTGAACCTGATATCAATTAATACAATTTGCAGGTTTTCACCATTTTCACTGCTGTTAATCATGTATAATCACACTGCATACGGAGTAAGCTAATCTGGCAGCACACATCTCCCATTTACAGGCAACTTTTTAAACTGAATCCAGCCAAATTTTCAGATATGCTCAGAGTTCCACCATGATCCAAGTTCTACGAATAATAGAACTTTGCCACAGGGATTTTTCTCTATTCTAATCCAACCCAGATGCTCAAAAATCGATCAAAGTTCTGGATCAATTGAAACTGACCTTTTGGAGACACTGGATTCCAGCAGAAAGAAGACTGCTACCTGATTAGACTGCTCTGGCTGCATATTCCAGATTTCTACCACGTACAATACACCAGCGACCACAGCACACTATCACCCACAATTAATGGATTTTTTTCTCATTTGAATGCTTGAATCTCAAGGTAGAGTCCATTTACTGTAAGGACTTTTTCTGCTTTGGATTTTTTCAAATTTATTTTGTCTGTATCATAAAAAAAAACTTGAATTCAAATTGGGTAACTATGAATATCACCATCTTGGTCAACTGGCATAGGTCCATTAGAACTTTAGATCTATGAATATCATCTTAGTCAATTAGAATTCAAATTTGATAACTACGAATATTATCTCTCTTGGTTAATTAGAATAGGTTCATTTTTTTTTACTCTAGATCTATCAAATGCCAAGCAGGACCAAAAACCTCTTGATACTTGTTTAATAGGTCGAGGCTTAGCAGCATTACCCGGGGGTTTAGCTGAATCTATGCTTGTGTATGGTGGGATTTTTGTCTCTTATGCAGGCACGTGGATAGAGAGTTACCAAAACGAAGTAAGGGACATCTCCACACACCCACTCAGGCTGTAGCTCTCCACATCCACCCATGCTATAGATAAGATATGATAATTTTATAAATTCTACCAATGAACGTCAATGAGATTAAAAATAGGACCACACTTACCTCGCCATAACAGTTCAAAAGAGAACACCGTATACAATTAAGCGAAGATATCTGTATAAAGCAGAACTAATATACGAGTTTCAAGAAGGCATATTGGAGATGTCAGATTCATCCACTGAATTATAAAGGGAGAAAAAGATAACAAAATTAACTGAGCAAATTATTCAATTAATGTAAACTCTGAAAGTGATTTCATCCAAATCCTCAGAAAATCTCAGGAATCTTTGTCACGATCTAATTGTAATAGGCATACTTTTCACAACCTGATTAGATACACAAACCGAAGTAGATTTGTTTCGTTACAGTAAAATTAGAATTTAAGCGTTAGGGAATTCAAATCCAATCAATTGGAATGCAACTTTGTGTCTGTTATAGATTTGTTATAATTGCGTATTGCTCTATAATTACCCTATGTAAGTGGCCTTGCAACGAGGACGTAGAGAACGGAGCACGTAGCAGGCGAAGAAGGTGGGCTTGGTAGGGCGTGGATTGTCTCCTTCTGAATCCGAAGAATCACCACTGATGCTTATGATTGTGCGTGGATTGTCTCCTCCTGAATCCGAAGAATCACCACTGATGTTTATGATTGTGCGTGGATTGTCTCCTTCTGAATCCGAAGAATCACCACTGACGCTTACGATTGTGATTTCCTCGCTCATTTTCCTCTGCGAAATCCAATTCCTCTAAATTTCATCAAAAGCTGTGACAGAGCTATACTTTTAAAATTTAAGATCTAACTCCCTAGTTTTGTACCTGACCTTTTCACTGTAGATGTCGTTGAAACTATTTATATGTATACCTCCTTTCCTCTGCAAAAATCCCAAAGTGCTCTCAAGTCATAGGAGTCGTGGCAAGGATATGCTTTTCGCATTGATGGTGGTCATAGAAGTCATTGTTTTTGTAACCTCCTTCAATTATTTACATAGATCTGGTATTTAATGGTTTAAAATGGCTTCATAGGCTATGGGAATCAAATATGTGTGGTGTTTTTTACGTTTGAATAGAAGTCTGATCTTTCGATATGGATAAAAGTTAGAAATTCGGGAACGCTCTGTTCTTTTCTTTTCGTTTTCATAAAGATGTTTTATAGTTATATGTATGGTCTTTGAACGTGTTTTGTTTTTTTTTTTTATAAAGATGTTTTATATTTATATGTATGGTCTTTCATTAAGATAAGAAATATTTGGTAACGTTGTTGGTTTAATATAGTGTTTTGAGTATGTTTTAAAATTAATTTTGTTTGGTTAAAAGTTTTTTTTTGGAAATAAGGAAACAGGTGAATGACCCAAAACTCAAAAGTAATTGTTAGGAGTGAAAGCTTGTATCCTTATAGATCACCAGCCGGTGATTTCAGGTGGCGTGGTTTTCCTTAAATAACAATTATGAGGCAGCTTGCATTTACAAATCGCAGTTAGTGATGGTTGTCACTTATTAAGTCTAAATCCCATACAATAATGGATTAATACAAGGTGTAGGTAAGCGAAGAGGAGTTAGAAGTAGGAAAAAGGCGGTATAAAAAGATGTCATTTTTGGAGCCGGTCAAAAGAAAAGTAGATTTGTATTAATGTTATCAAGGAAGGATGTGGAATACTCATCAATATTCATGGAACGAGGCATCACAAAACCATTATTCAATAGGCTATTATCAATCACCGACAACTGCTATAAATTGCAGAAGTCACAATAACACTACTTGGAATCAAATGAAAGAAAATATCGAACCAGCAACCATCAAGGATGAAGACTGAAGAGAATTGAGTTTGGATGGATGGATCATCATCAATGGCAAGAAAAATGTAGGAATATAAGGAAATACAATTATTTATTTTCATCTCAAGTAACACCCTTAATTGCAAAGCTTTTAAGACAAAGTTTTTTGAAGGAAGATATGATGATATGACCCCAAAGGGGACATAGGTGGGGTTAAATGTATATGACAAGACCCCAAGTGGGCCATATACGGAATTAAATGTACATGCCATTTAAATGTATAAATGTATATGTAATAGGGTTGGTTTAATAATAAAAGGGCCACAAGCATAATGTGTGAATAGGTATATATATAGATCATGTCGAATTATTGAGGAGATTGTGATTTGGATGTATGAATGTATTAGGGTATTTGAAGGATTTTCTCCTAATATTTAAGGAGTTATTATGTAACTTATCTCTCTTACCTATATTGGAGTTGTGCTTCATGTTCATATTGGTGTATAAAGTGTGTGCTTTTGGTTACTTATGATATTTTTGTGAAATTTCTTAGATCTAAATGATCTCTAGAATCCTACTGCAACAACTGAATTTAGTTATTCTATTTGTTAATTACATTACAAAATTATTTCAGATTTCTTCATGAAATATTGAAGCAAAATACTAAAGCAGCCTACACTTAATTACTTATGATTCTGAAATAAGGAAACTAAGCAAAGAAAAATATATACATAGGACACCATTATTTTTGGACGAAAGTCCCTGGAAAAAACCCAATACAAGAAAATCGATGTCGCAGATCTGAGGGTTTGAATTTATTAAGCATTAGCAAATTCTAAATACATCTATGAATACCACAAATTATAGAGAGAGAAATATTGACAAAAAGATTGTGAATTTTACCTCACTCAATCACTAGAAAATCCAGTTGATCTGAACGTTGGATGAGGTGCCTCTGGAGGGCACTGTGCTGCCTCTATGCAGTCACTATGTAGGCCCTGTGTCACCTCCTCTTGACATTGTGTCACCCAAACAATAGATTGATCTACCTCCCGGAATCTTAGATCTCAGCCTATCGGTCTCACACCCTCGCTCCCAACTTCTGAAACTGATCTGACAGCAAAATATCGGAAACCCTCTTGGCCTCTGCGTAGCCCTACGTGGCTCTGTGCTAGTTTTGCGTCGGTCTCTCTAGCTCTATTGGATCTCTCTCTTCATCTCTCTGATGTTGATTCTCTGGCTGAGAAAATCACTCTCTCTGCGAAAGTTATCCCTGCCCCTCACTGCACTGGAATCACTTAGTTTGAATTCTCCTCTGAGCACTCCTCACTTCAGAAAATCGATCACTTAGATTCACTTGGTGTGTCTTTCCAAATGACCCTCAAGCCTTCCATTATAGCCTTTTTGTTGAGACTTCAACCGCCGAGATTAGATCTCCAATCAATGACTAAGATTATCACTTGACTTGATCCATGTTCTCTAGAGGATTCACATGTTGTTTTATCAATACCCTTTAATTATTTAATAAGTTTAAACTTAGGCTCACATTAAAATAATTAATTATTTTAATAAAACACATTCTGAGTGGAATTTTTCACAAACGATTTCTAGGTTCTTTGGAATACATGTGCCTAAGCCTCTCCACAAATTTTGAGACTTAGAGCACTTCCGATGCTACCAAAAATCAACAATTTTTAATATTGTGAGCATAACATTTGACCACCACCGATGATCCTACGAGAATGAGAGAAGCAGGATTCAAGGGCCTATGACTGTGAGATTTATTAATATATAAGAGGATATCCTTGCAAAGACGAGTGAACTTAAAGGTTTTTATGCATTTTGTTAAAGTTATTTGCTTAATATATTCTTGATTAAGATGGATATATGCTTGTAGTTGAGAACCATGGTTTAAAGCATGTCACGATATATCTAAAATGTCTCTTTGAAAGCTAATTAAGTGGCTTAGCCGAAGGGTTTTGTTATGATCTTCATCTAGCAAACATTAATTTGAGTTCATTTAAAGATGTCGTTAAAGACGGATTAATAGTCAGTCAAATTCTACTATGGCTAAACTATTATAAAAAATGGAAGTCCATGGAAATTTTAAATCTTTCAAATAACATGCCTTGATTTGTTGCTTCAAAGCCTTCGAGCAAGTGATGATGCCTTCATGGGTTGGATTAGTGACTACAAAATATTAGAAAATATTTTGCACTAAAGTTTTTTAAAATTCATGTTATAGACATTAAAGATAAAAAGAGTGATGGAAAAAAGTCATTTATTCCCAATAAAGATAGCCTCTTACCCATTCTTTGGATTTCTAAAATCAACTAAGTTTCTATAATAATTTCATTTACCCCTTTTTTTTATTCACCTTTATAAAATAGGTGATTATGAGGAAGATCAACGGTTTTCTAAACAAATTTATGAATTTCACTCGGTAAAAAAAAAAAAAAATTTCATGTGCAAATATGTTGAAATAGAATCAATAAGATATTTTTAATATAGTCATTTTTAATAGAAGTCATGGTTGAGACCATGCAAATATGGCCATTTCGATGTATAATTTGTCATCAAATTAAATATTCCATAATCGCTTGTTCTTAAAAGATAAAAATAAAAGAAAAGTTTAAACATTAATTTAATCTCTATAAAATAGAAAAGCATAATCCCACGTAGCATAATCCCATGTAAGGGATTGAAAAAGGTTCCTAAACTATTAAGAAATATAATAATAAAGAATGAATTAGAAAAGCATAATCCCACGTAAGGGGTTGAAAAAGGTTCCTAAACTATTAAGAAATATAATCATAATAAAAGGTTTAGTTGAAATAAAATCATCATGTATAAAATTCGAGTGAAATCTAAGTATTGAACCATAAAATTCTTATGTAGTAAAAAAAAAAAAAAGAAATTTAAAGATTTTTTATTTTGAAAAATGCTTAATGATAAAGTATATTCGAATATATGATAAGGAAGGGAAAAATAAATAAAGATTTAAAAATAAGAGAAAAAAATTAATATTCAATATTTAATGAGACAAAATATTTCATCCTTGAGTTCTTTAAAGTAAAAATGCAATTTAAAAAATTATCATTAAATATTTTAAGGAGTCATAAAATTACAATTTAATATTATTATTTAATATTTTTTTGCGATTAAAATACTTCAAAGGAGTAGTTTAGAATTGCAAATCAAATATTATAGCTAAATATATTTTATCACATTAATATGTAGTACTACATTTTCATATGAGATTATTCAATTACCTACTCATGTAATTTATAAGATTTGAAAATAAATCTAATCTACAAAAGTCCAAAATCTTTACCATTATTCTTAACCTATGTCAGCATGATTATTTAGTACATTATTTTTTCACAATCAAAGTACTTCAAGGGGAGCTTAGAATTGCAAATCAAATCTCGTAGCTAAACATTCTCTTTTAATCACATGAATGTATAGTACAACATCTTTATGACCAAGGTATTTAGTTACCTACTCATGTAGTTTATAATATTTGAACATATATCTAATTCACAAAATTCCAAAATCTCCATCATTATTCCTAATCCATAATGACTTGGTTAACTATTATATCTAGATGTGTTTCTTCCACATAACTGTCCATGATCAACTCTGCTAGAGGGGGAGACACATCCTCCTTTAGTTAGATTTTTTCAGGAGTTCATAAAGATTCTCTATCTACGGGTATTCCCTTTAATTCTCTTCATCTTTGACAACCCTTTCATAAATTTGTTGAGCAAAGTGGGGCTTCTATTTTCTCATAAAAATATCCATTGGGTGCATCTTGGCAAGCTAGAAATCCATGGCATTGCTTGTCAAAAGCGGTGCAAGATCCAAAATGTGAGGTTAAATCCAGCAAAAAACGAAAAATATATCCAATATATGCAAGATCATGATTTGATCTACAAGTTCATCAGATTATGACCCCCTAAAAAGTATCACAATAGGTGGATCCAAAATAAATGGAACCTCCAAGGGAAAATAAAACTAGAGCTAGGGGCAAAGGACTTTTCACAGTCATTTTCTTCAGCGTGGAAGACAAATCAGGGGTTTTTTAAGGAGGGTTGTATTTTTTTTAATAATGCAGGGCTCTTCATGTGATTTTTGAAGGAGCAGTATAATTAGAAGAAGGAATACTTCCTTGTTTCTCGTGTGTGGGTTTGACTCTTTTCTTTTTCAAAAATACTGGGAAGAGGAAATCCTTAAAGATGTTGACGAGCAGAGTTTTTTATGCTTCGTTGACAACTTCCTTGAATCTCACGAGGTATATGAGATAATGGGACAATGCTCTATGTTTATTAATCTAAATGTATTTATAACCTAATTATGTACAACAAGTGTGTATACTAAAACAAAAGAAAAAAAATATACACAATAGAGAAATAAATGAGAGATATATAAAACGTGTACACTATATAAAAAACTCAAATTGAAATTAAATAGTGTAAAAACAAACTAACAAGAAAAATTATAGGTAGAATCTTAATAATACTCTGTTAGCCATAAGACCACACGAGTACGTCATGAAATTTGAGAGGGAGTTGCAGTGCGGATGTAGCAGTGATGGTGGCAGAGTCATGGGCAACAGTACCAAAGAGTAGCAGAAGTGTAGTGATGAAGGGCAGCAGGCCAAGCATCAGTGTTGAGACCGACACCAAATATCAGAGCAGAACTTCGGGGTGAAGTGTTTTGCTAGATCACATTCCTCGCTAAGAGGGGGTGTTGAGATTTTGGGGTGTTGGGGTAGCATCGGATGTGCTCTAGCTCCAAAAATTTGTGGAGGGACTAGAGTACATAAGATCTCCAAGACCCAGAAAGAGTTTGAAGAAATTCCATCCAGTTTAAGAGATATTTAATTAATTAACCTTTTTAATTAAGGACCCTAAGTCTAACTTAGGAAAATTAAAAGATTAAAGGTAATTAATTAAACATGTGATGAGAATGACTTAAGTGACGCGAATCAAACATCTTCTAATCTTAATCGTAGATTCAAGGTTAGATCACGGTCGTTGATGTTTCAACAAGAAAAGTATAAGAAGAGGGCTTGGGGTTATTTGGAGAACACACACACTCGCAGAGCACTGAAGCTAAGATGGAATTCTAGGGTGTGGTTTGCTAAGAATTTCATAAATGTTTCACCTACAGCGAGGGGTAGTATTGGCAAGGGGGATGGTCTAGTCCCATGCCAAGAGTACAACAAGGGTAGAGAAGGAACAATCCAGAGTAGCGTAGAGGCAACAACTACGCATAGCAGCCGAGAGCCCAGCAGGGGCAGCGCAGAGGCAACAAGAGGCTAGGAGGGTTGATGCAGGCCTAGCTAGGGTAGCGCAGGGGTAGCATAACCTAGTCTAGGGTGACACAGGCCCTTCCTAAGCAGTGCAGAGGCTGACACAGGCCAAGCAGGATGACGCAAAGGGCTTCAGAGCAACGTTGGGGTTTCCAAAGGCCGGAAAAGGGTTGAGTTCTGCAAATCCCATTGAGGGAGTGAATCAGTCACAATTTTCTCTCTCCAGATAGAGGTATTGTTGTCGTATTTATTTCTATGTCGGGTTAACTACTTTGGTGCCTAGATTTGTTGTACTTAGAATCTGCATAATAATAAAAACCCTCCAGAAGCTAGCAGCAACGTTTTTCTTGCATTGGGTTTTTCCGGGGACATTTGTCCAAAAAATGCTTGTGTGTCACTTTTTCATTGAGCATGTCATTCATTTTATATTTGCATGTGTAGGTTGTTAATGTATTTACTTTTATTTTAATGTTGAATTTTTCATATTAATAACTTATTTAAGTAGGAGAAGTAAATCAAGAATTTAATAGTAGGGTTTCTGTAATTTAGATTCAGAAATTTTCACACTAGACATAAAGTGACATGACCATTCATCTTCTCCTCAACACTAATGACTATATCAATCCATGGCTTAACCCATGATTAATCTATAATATATATTTAAAGAGCATGTAGAGTATTTTTACCTCCCTAGTGAATTTCAGGGTTTTTGGTGCTAAGAAGTTAGAGGGTCAAGGACCAACTGGATATTTGCATCGCTAAGTGGGAGGTTTGGACAGAGTTGGAGGTCAGATACATGTTGTTTGCCATCTAGTGGAGGCATGATCCAGGTGGATATTGGTGGCCACTCGCCTATTCCACTTGGGGCCCCGCCATTGTCTCTTTCAGTTTTTCAATTTCAGCACAACTTACTATTTTTAGTATTTTTTCAGGTCCTGAACTTTCGAAGCTGTTTTGAGGCCCTAAACAACGTTTTTTGGGCATCGCGCCTATGGAAAATATGATCCTATTCCAAAATTGATATTTGTGGTCAGCAGTTGTAGTCCTCTGATATATCTTTCTAACGATGTATCATGTGCGTCAAACAGAGATAGTATGCCAAAGTTACGACCCCGGGAGGTTGAAACACCAATTTACCCAAACAGGGCCCATAGTTTTGGCACTTCATCTCTTAGGGTTAGGTTTTTGGATGTTTAGGGTTTTCCATTGTTTCTCTATAATAAATAGGCCCTCGAGCCTCATTGTAACACAGTCCGGAGCCCTGTAGCCGCCACATCTCTTCTCAGAGATAAGCTACCAGCGCCCTAGCTAGTATATTTCCATTCTGTCTATAAGCAAATTTCAGTTCTTTGATATTAATGAAATGAAGTGTTATTTCCGCTACATATTTGTATTTATGGTTATATGTGTATTCTTGTGCGTTCATGCATAAATCTGGATCAAGGCAGTGGTAAATTTTGGTGCGACAATCGGCTCACAAGGTGCATGCAGTAACACTTTCTCTTCCCTTGTTGGTATTCCTAGCAGACTATTACGTGCAAGAAGTTCTAAAGGCTAGGGAGTCGGTATTGGTGTCGAAAAAGGATTACCGGAGTCTTCTCTTTTTAATCTTCTAGGTCCTGGGTTTTTCAACCAGCAAAGGGAGGGGGGATCTTAGGGACATCATTGGATTCGGGAAGCATATTGGTTTTTTTTTTTTTTTTTTTTTTGGGGGGGGGGGGTGCGCAGAGAGAAATACCATTGTCCAATTTTGAAAGCATTGTCACTACAGACACTATTTCACAACAGGGTACTAGGGGACTGTTTTCTATAACACATATTTCCTCGATCGAATCACTACGAGGGTCAAGGGCAAGAACGGATGAGGGAGTTTCTCCTCACCAGGTTCCCTCACAAGGTGGCGGTGTCGAGGGTGGTGATGTGGAGGAAGGGAGGGGTACTAAATAGCTTGGGGGAGTGGTTCAGGGTTCAGTATAGAAAAATAAAAACCCTAGAAATAAGCATAAGGTCATGAAGAGTAAAATCAAATCCATTCAGTATAATGCATGTGTAGGGGAAGACGTGGAGATAACTCGAGCTTCCAATTTAGTTGAAAATTCACTTGTTGGGAGGGCATGTAAAATATTTTTTTTGTGGAAACCCTGGAAGGGTGGAAGGATGCAAACATGAACGACAGGTTTTCGACCCCCCAGAGATTCACTTACTTGCAAAGGGTTGGTTCCAACCTATCTTTCAGTGGCATGTGGATGTTGAAGTTGTTGTCAAAGAGGTATGGTTTATTGGTTCCACTCCAGTTGCCTTTAAATTTGGAATCCCCTATTTGATGCACATCATGAAATAATGGATATGACGTCGTTTTGGGTCCGGATTCCGGGCCTACCTTTTCATATGTGGAATCAGTGGAGATTTATCAATATTGGAAACACCTTGGCAAAATTTTTGGGAGCGAAATACTCATATAAAGAGACCAAGGATTGGTCGATGGCTAGAATCTTAGTTATTATGGACCTGAGATAAAAGTTATATCAAACAATGAACAAAGGGAAAGATAAGGAATGGTTATTGGACCTTGAGTATGAAGGTATACCTTCCCAGTGTAATGGGTGCCACAAATATGTATACCTTTTGGAAAATTATGCAATGTCCTTCAAAGCAAAACAATTCTAGTTGAGACCTAATAAAAAACAGAGAAAAGTTAGGGGGGTGATCATCTTGGGCCAAAAGGCACAAACTGAGGTAAAGATCCTAGCGTATTTGTTGGTGGCCTCAATAGGGGTCAAAACAAAGCTCATAAATGATAGAGGAGGGTTCGGGAGTGAAGGTTTGGTATCCACTGGTGATGTGGGGTTTGTTTCAGCTGGATGGATTTGATTGGATGCAAGAGGAAAACGGGTTGGGGTTGATGATGGCATTGGGGTATGCAGGTAGAAGCGGCTGCAGTGCAACCTTCAAAAGCCCTGGATAAGTTGTTGCAGATCAAGGAACCTATGGATTTTGCATGATAGCCGAAAGAGGATCTCATCCTGAAGGGGAATTCTCTTCTCCTCCACTCTATTCCTTTATTTACTTGTCCTCTTTCAGTATCGGATCATCATTGGGATTAGTTATCTAATGAACTAAAAGTGGTGTCTATACAGAATCTTGTCACATCTCTCTCCTTAGGTCAAGTCTCTTGTACCCCGTCGAATGTTATGGGAGGTCCCTCATCACCCGCAATTTCCTTCGATTTGGTCGTATCGGAAGATGAAGGTATTTGTTCTATCCGCTAAAAACGTATATCAAGGTAGATTCCCCCAGTCCAGGTTGATCACATGGGTAGCTTAGGAAAGCTCCCAATCTCTACTGGCTTCGGGAGAGATCGAAGTTGGAAATCGCATATTTCTCTTGCAAAATCTTGGGCTAGAGAGGAGATGGCATCGATAAGACAATCATCAATTGACCAGACCCTTAGAGAATTGAAGGCCCGTGAATTTGTTCCCCAATCAAAGTGCTCACCTTAAATTGTTGAGGGTTAGAAAGTAACTAAAAAACTATTTCTTTTAAAAAATTATTCAAGAAGAAGGTCCATTAGTTGTTTTTCTTCGGGATACTCTGTGGAAAGAGGATTCCATAGTTGTTTTCTTGGAGCGTTCTTTTCCTTTCTAGAATTTTATCAGTATGGATGTTTGTGGGAGATCTAGGTGTCTGGCTTTAGGGTGGGATTCCCACAAAATCCATGTTTAAAATACTTGGAGTGTATCGTCTGGCATGGGGATGGAAGGTTATTCCTCGAAACTAGTCTCTACTTATACCTTTCTTAATATCTACGGTCTGCATGAAGAAGGGATCAATTTTTGGACGAAGTTGTTTGGGAAGTCAGTGTTGAAGCGATAAAATCTAATTTTACGTGGAGACCTAAATTTCTTGTTGGGAGCGGCAGAGTCTTAGGGAGCGAGGGCTAGGTCAGATGTTCTCTCACACTTTTTCTCCCACCATCTAGATATGTGCAAGCTTGTTCATTTTCATCCTATCCGACTCAAACCTACCTAGTGAAATCAAAGGGTAGGAGAGGATAGAGTGTACAATTATATTGATCGATTCCTGGGAGCGGAGGCCCTGATCTAAAATTTCAAGGTTATAAGACAATGGATTGGTGTAGGAGGGTTCTCTGATAACTCTCTGGTTATGTTGGAGGTTAAGGGACAGTCACAGAAACCAACCAAACCATTCAAGTTGAATGTGGAATGGATGTAGGACGTCAATTTCAAACAAATGGTCTCCATAAATTGGAGACACTATGACCAAAGAAATGATATTTTTGCAGCTCAACATTTTGTGGATAATTTAAAAAGGTTAAAGGTGTTGTCAAAGGAGTGGGTAGCAGAGAAAAAACACAAAGAGGATGAGGAACTCTTAAAAATTGAACAACATTTTGTATTAGCCCTTGATTCATTGGAGGAGTGTTTTAGGGATTAGATCTCTAGGGAGGAGTTGGTCATACTTCTCACAAGGAAAAGGAGATCCTTACTTCTCAGGAGGCGTAATAGAGATTAAATATCAAAGCGATTTGGCTGGAAAAGGGTTATGAAAAAACAAGTTCTTTCAGGCCTATGCAAAGAGGTGGGAAATGGTAAATACCATATCCAAATTAAGTGACCACTTAGGGAGAGAGGTCACTAGTTTTGATGGACTGATGGACCTGGGAAGGAACCATTTTGAAAACCTCTTCAAAGAATCAAGGGGCATCACCATTGCAAAGGTCATCAGGGTGGCTTATTATTACCCGATATTTGTGGAAGTGGAGGACAACCAAGATCTAATGGAGGAAGTTATTGAAGAACTGAAAATAGTTCTATCAAGTTTCTAAAAATACAAAAGTATAGGGTTGGACGGGTGGACTATGGAATTTTTCAGTGGCTTCATTGATTTTTTGGGTGATGATTTATTGAAAGTGGTCAATGAATCCATAAAGGAGGGTAGAATTCTCCCAGCCTTAAACTCAACCTTCATTTTTTTAATTCTGAAAGCAGATAACTCATCCTCCGATTGACGAGTTCAGGCCCGTTTCACTATGAAAATTTGTATATAAAATTATCTCAAAGGTGATAGCTCAATTAATTAAACCTATTCTCTCAAAAGCCATATCCAGTGAACAATTTGGTTTCTTGGAAGGCAGGAAAATCCATGAGGCGATAGGGATTGCACAAGAATGTCTCCACAATATTAAAACCAAAAAGATAAAAGGTTTAATCTTCAAAATCAATCTCTCCAATTCTTATGACCGAGTTAACTAGACTTTGTTAAAATTTGCAACAAGAAACAATGAAATTGACATCCAGAAACAACATCTAGAAATGGCTACCATGGAGGCTTTTTATTTAATTATTTCTTAATTAAATTAGAAGAAATGTGTGTAAAATTTATTTATCCCTTAAATAAATTGGACAATAAATTGTAATCTTATCTCATAATCACTTGTAATAGTTAACTGAGTATGATAGACTCAGCTATCTCATGAAATTCGAGTTGAGGGTGGTTGGTGAGGCATGTAGAATGATTCTATTTGTTTTAGAGTCCAAGTTGCAGTTAGTGTATTAGTTTAATGCATGAGAAATCAGTTAACTCAATTAAGTGAGTTAAATTCAGTCTAACTGGTTGTAATTGATTGTTGCACTAGTGAGAGGTCAAGAGAATTAAATCAAATTTAATTCACATGCAGTGATCTGATGAGTTATTATTAATTGTTGCATGCATGCCAGTTCTAATGAAGACCCAGTTGAGACAAAGGTTAAAGGGATGTTATATATCAGTTGTATTATTAGTAAAATGTCGGCGTGCAATTAAACAACCATAGGATTTCCCATGATGCATTGCGCATTTTTGGAAGGTTAAGTGTTGATCGATTTTGTCCAGATCAGTGTGAGACAGTTGGTAGAGTGCAACAGACTCTTGGGAGAAGAGTACATTGTATTTTTTCATGATTCCTTGGTTCATTATGCAATAGAGATAAAGGGGTTTTGAGCACTTGCTTTCCCCAGAAAAATATCTTGTGTTGTGGACTAATTTTCTTTCTCTTACTTGGTGTGATTGTGCGATCATGTTTAATTTCCACAAATTAATTGTAGAAGGCTTCAGTATCTCGCTTTAGTATATTGCATGATCATATTGAATCCATTGGTATACATATTGTTTGTATAATTTCTACATGGTATCAGAGTGCCAGGAATCACAATAGTTGAAAAGAAATTATGTTTGTGTTGAACAATATTCAAACTTGCAGATAATTTCTTTGGAGCGAAAAGCGGATCAAGATGGCTTTCAATGGATTAAGAGTGTAATATGAACTTGAGGGAAGTTCTAATTATATCGCATGGAAAGACAGAATGGAGGAAGTTCTAGAGGACAACGGGATGAAAGAAATCATTGATAATGATATTCCAAGGCCTGCAGCAGTAAACACTGCTCTTCTTGATGCTTGGCAAAAGAAGGTAGCAAGGGTGAGGAGGATCTTATTAGAGGGAGTTCGAGATCACATTGTCTCGAGTCTCCATGGCATGGTGACTCCATATGCTATGTGGAAGGCCTTGACATATCTATTTTAGAACAACAGCGACCAAAGGAAGTTGGCACTGAAGGACAAGCTCAGGAAAATCAAGAAGGAGGAGGGCGAGACGGTACCAACATACTTGGCGAAGTTCACTCAATGTCGAGATGAGCTTGGAAGTGTTGGTGTGACTGTAGCAGATGATGACTTGGTGGGCCTAGCACTTCTAGGCCTTCCCAAGAGCTGGCTTACTTACCAGGACTCGGTGAATGGGAGGGAGAAGTTACCAGATTGGGAGCGACTTTGGTCGGATTTGGTACAAGAAGAATTGATGCAGTCGTAACTGCTATTTAACATATACTCATGGACCTGTGGGTTAGGATCCACATAGCTTCCTTTATACGCAATGGATACAAATAACAGATTTAAATACATACATACGCGAAGCGATCAAACAACGCTCTTTATAATATAATGCACATAACCCAAAATACATTACCTACATGCGGAACCTCCTTACCAGAGGGTCCCACCGTAACTCCGGCTAATCAACGGTGATCACATTTCACGAAATATAACATATAACTTAACACGTTAAGTTTTATTTCCTGTGACTTGCGATGTTACGTCGTGCTACCACGTGCCTTCCGCTTCGCATCGTAAAACTCTTAACTTACCTCACGACAGCCCTCAACGCTAACCCCTAAGATTTGTGATTTGCGGTCACTGCTTTCAATCTCTACCATTGGCTTCTACAGGATCCGACGGTTCGCGCAACTTCTTCTCCGTGCCACTTCGCATCGTAAGTTAAAAACTTTAACTTGCAAAATCTTAACATTGTCTTCTATTCTCTTTGATGTGCAACAACTTATGTATAAGTTTGATCTTCACCAGCTCATTGCATCTTATAGTGTCCGGTCCACAAAGTCATCGCGACCATCCATATTTCATCTTCGGGCCTGCGATTTAATCGCAGCCATCCGCTCAACCTTCTCAGCTCTTCTTCGCCTCTTTTTCCCGCTCTAATATCCGCCGTCAATCCTTAAACCTTTGATTCTGTGATTCAATCCTTACCGTTAATTCCTCCTTAGGAATTATTCTAAGTATTCTATTATTTGTTCGATTTCTCTTCTTTCAAATGTCACTGCTCTGCAATACGAATTCCTCCACGCTAATCCTTTTGTCTTCTTTAATGCTATCTCTCCTGAGCTTTATTCAACTTGTAAACACACGGATCTCTCTCGAGCTTCTTCTTCGTCTCTCATCCCTCGATCCCTGCTTTGTCTTACGCGAAGTTCAAAGGAACTTCGTCCTCTCGCTCAAATCTGTCTATTCATTAACAGAAAATAATATGCATATATAATAACATGGGTACAAACAAAGTGCAATGCTTGAATTCGATAGGGAAATAAAACTAACGGGATAGAACAGAGAGCCTGATCAAAATACAAAACACTTGGAATTAATTTATAAATGAAAATACACAGAACCAAGCCCTAGGATGGTTGGTAATTTTTATATTTATTCCTACTCTATGTTCAACCCTCTTTCACACCTATTTCCCTCTCATTCTCTCTTTTTCTCTATGGATGGAAGAACCACACAATGGTGGATTTGGTTTTTTTTTATGCCCTTCCAAAAATCCCCATATGGTTGAGCAACTATTATTCAGTTTCAGAACAATTTATTCAACTAAATGCCTAACTAATCCTAATATAACTATTCTTTTAACCTACATATTACAATGGCTATGTTAGCCCAAATTAACTTTAAACAAAATACTTTAAAACTAAAGTCTTCAAATTATTAGGACTGCTAGTCCTCTTCCCAAGCCACAACATGTGACCATCTTGTCACATTTCCGACTCTACCTTAATGCTCCTGCATCAAGAATTTAGGCAAAATACCAGGGATGGATCCTCATCCAAGACTAATGACGATGAATATTGTCCCTTGGCCAGTAAGGCAAAGAAGGCCAAGGGAAAGAAATCCCAAGGAGAAGCGGGCAAGAAAGACTTGTCCAAGATCAATTTTTTTCACTGTCACGAGCATGGGCACTATGCTTCGAATTGTCCACATAAAAAGGCAAGTAAGAAGGAGCCTGCAGTTGCAGCGGGTGAAGCATTGGTTTCACAGTTCGAGCTTGATTGTACTCTCATTGCATGCATGGCCAGCACTGTAATGAGATGCATGTGGTATCTAGACAACAGTGCCTCATTCCATATGACGGGGAATAAAGATCTCTTCAGTGACTTGGAGGAGAAGGACCTCCAACAGAGCATAGAGTTTGGAGATGATGAGAGGTATAGAGTGACCGACATAGGTACAATTACCTTTCAGAGGGAATCTGACTCCCCTCTCAGACTAGAAGATGTTTTTTATGTTCTAGGCCTAAGGAAGAATATTGTCTTTGTATCGGTATTGGAAGACCATGGTTATGAGGTGATGTTTAGAAAAAGAAAGGTGTTCCTTAAACACATGGCCATGGGACAGGTGAAGCAGATTGGTTCAAGATTCAAGAACCTATATTCTCTCGATGTTGAGGATGCATGCAAGGCTTTGAGGAGCAAAGCAGTGTTTAATGAATTGATGGTTGAGAGGGAGAAATTATCTCTCAACATGCAGCCTTAGAATCAGTCTCAGAATTTTGTGGAGCAGCGACAATGTAGAAATTATACAACCTGCATATATATCTTGAATTCACACGATCTAACATTGTACTAAAGTTAAATAATGAATCGCTTCTATAAATATTTTGCAGAATTAAAAACACAATCGATAATCACATGAACATGAAGAAGAATCAAATCAACCACAACACATATAATTTCCCTGGGAAAGCTTACAGCTAAAAACCCCACTATCTTCTATTGTATATTAAGCATGGATCATGAAAAAATTACATACAAAACTCTTCTCACAAGAGCCCTCCAGTACTCAGCTAATTGTTTCACACTTTCATGAACAAAACTGACCAACACACAGCTAATTCTCAGCCTCTAGAAAACCTGCCTTGCTTGCGCAATCCCGGATGAAAGAAATCCCTAAAAGATAGAAATTTTGGCCTTTCTTGACTACGCAAGTATCATGGGCACTCCAATGGGTATTTGGTTGCATGTGTGCAAGCCAATAATCCTACAACTGATAGTCATCTTCCCTTTCACCCATAACTCAACTGGGTCTCCACTGGATATGACATGCATGCAGCTAATAATAGTAAATCCTCAGTTGCATGTGAGATCACTGATTGTGAGTTAATTATTATTTAATTCACTTGATCTCTCACTAGTGTATCTTCAGTTACAACTAGCACAAATGAGTTTAACTCACTTAACTGAGCTAAACTGATTACAACCTGCATTAACTAATGCACCACTACACTTCGAACTCTGTTACAACTAGAATTACTCTGCGTGCCTCACCAATTACCTCTAACTCTAAATCCATTAGCTAACTGAGTTTATCACTCTCAGTTAACTATTTTAAGTTTACATTGAGAATAGATTACGGTTTATTCTCCATCTTAATTAAGGGATAACTAAAATATACATTCACCCAAAAACAACACTATGGGCCCCACCCTAGTTTGGGTGCTTAATGCAACTAGGCGTGGGTGCTGAAATTTTCTTGTTGAATCTCAACACTCCCTGTCAACAAGAAAGGGATTATCCTTCACCCCGATATTGTCTCTATGGTATTCGAATTTTCTCCTGATGAGCGCCTTCGTCAGAATATCTGCATCTTGATCTTCCGTGGGAACGTACTAAAGCAACATTATCCTTATCTACACACAATATCTAAGATCATGGTACCATATATATCTATATATATATATATATATATATATATATATATATATATATATATATGCTTGGACCTATCATGAAACATAGGATTAAGCAAGAGTTTAATGCAACTATGATTATCACAATGAATCCTTGTCGGATCCATCTGAGAACCAAACAAACAAACCAGATAGCCTCACATGCAGCTTAACTTGCTACCATGTATTCTGCTTCCGCTGAACTGAGTGCCACAGGTCTTTGTTTCCTGTTGTACCAAGAAACTGTTGTCAATCCTATGCTAAAGATCCCTCCTAATGTGCTCTTTATGTCTGATGGACTGCCCGCCCATTCTGCATCCGTGAAGCCTTGAAGATTCACTCCCTTTGTCCTTTTGTACCATAGACCATACTCTGATGTGCCCCTCAGGTATCTCAAGACATGCTTCCCTGCCTTCCAAAAGAGCCTGGTAGGTTTAACCATAGCTTGAATCAGTTGGTTAACTACGTAGAAAATGTCTGGTCTAGTGTTCACTAGATACATCAATGAACCAACTAACTGCCTGTAGACAGTAGCATCCACTACCTCTCCAGAAGTAGCATCCTCTTTCCTCCAATTTCCTGGAAGAGGAGTATCCATGGGTTTTCATCTCTCCATGTTAAACTTATCTAGTATCTTCTTTGCATACTTGCCTTGAGACACAAAAATTTCACCATCTCACTGCCATATTTTCAATCCAAGGAAATAATGAAGGAGGTCCTTGTCCTTCATTTCGAACTCCCTTGCAAGATCCTCCTTGCATGAGTGTATCAGCTGCTCATCACCAGTCAAAATTAGATCATCAACATATAGAAAAATAATCAATATCTTACCCTCAACCATAATTTGGTATAGGTTTGCATCTTCTTAACTTTTGGTGAAGCCTAGTCCGGTGAAATAGTTTTCTATCCAAGTGTACCAAGCACAGGTTGCTTGCTTCAGCCCATACAATGCTCTTTTGAGTCGACACACATGCGACTCACTGTTGAAGATCTTGAAACCTCAGGCTGCTCTATGTACACTTCTTCCTCAATGATCCCATTGACAAATGCAATTTTCACATCCATCTGATGAATGTGCCAGCCCATCTACGTTGAGAGTTAAAGGATGGATCTTATGGAAGAGTACCCTTCAACAGGTGCAAAAGTATTATCATAATATATCCCCTCGATCTGTGAGAATCCCCGGGCCACAAATCTAGCCCTATATTTCTCCACACTCCCATTAGCAGCTTGCTTTACCTTGTAGATCCATTTCGATCCAACCACTGATTTTTAAACCGGTCTTGGGACTATCTCCCATGCACTGTTCTTAACAATGGAGTCATACTCCTCCACCATTGCATCAATCCAAGTTGGTTGCTACACTGCTTCCTAAAAGGAAGATGGTTCAGTCACAATACATTTGCTCATAAGATCCATGTATCCAGTAAATCGTTCAAAAGACTGTCTCTGTCTACGCTGTGAAGTAGGGGCTCCTACGTTCTCTGCATCATCAAGTCTCAATCTATTTTGTGGTGCACCTCTTGCCATTTCTGATGGATGGCTCTGCATGAGTGTTTTCCTCCACTCCATGAACCTCCTCATGTGGTTTATCCACATCTTGAGACTCATCCTTGGGAACCAACAGTTCCTCCTCTGCATGCAAGTCCATCTCCCTCTCAAGGGACAACCGCATGGCTTTCTCATCATCAAATTTTACATCCCATCGCACAACAATCATTTTGTTGTTTGGAAAATACACACGATAATTATGGGGTGTTTCAATGTACCTCACAAACATCCCAACCTCAGTTGTTGGTTCCAACTTATTTCTAGCGTCCTTAGTCACATGCACATAAACAGATGAGCCAAAAATCTTAAAGTGTGAAAAATCAGGTTTCTTACCAGTGAAAACCTCTTCAGGTGTACTCATGTCGAGTACTCTATGAGGACAACGTTTTTGCACATGTACTGTTGTGTTGCATGCTTCCCCCCACAGATGCATCGGCAGGCCTTGATCATGCAACATCGCTCATGCTGCACCCACAATCATTCTGTTCTTTCTCTCCCTGACCCTATTCTGTTGTGGGTTATGAGACGCTATGAGTTCTCTTCAAATTCCTTCTTTGCTACAGAAGTTCTTGAATTCATCAGAGATGTATTCTCCACCATTACCGCTCCTAAGAGCCTTCACTTGCTTACCCGACTCTTTCTCCACCAGTGCCTTAAACTCACAGAACTTAGAGAATGTCTGATCTTTCTTCTGCATGAAGAAGATCTAGCACTTACGAGAAAATTCATCAACAAAGATTACATAGTACTTATGTTTTTTTGTCGAAGCAACAGAGAAGGGACCACACACGTCTATGTGAACTCTCTCAAGGACCCCCGAAGCTCAGTTTTCCTTCTCATGAAATGTGGCCTTTACATATTTTCCCATAGTACATCCCTTGCATGTGTCTGACTGCGGAAGTGTACCCCTAGGAATACCAATAGAAATCTGTTGGATGACTTTCAAAACTCCATGGTGAAGATGGCCCAATCTCCTGTGCCATAATTCGCCCTCATCCCGACTCACCACTTGATCTACCTTGCCCATCATCGCTGCGCAGCCATCTACCTCCATCTTGTAGATATTCTTAACTCGAATCCCTATCCTCTTGGCTTGTCTTGTTTTTTTATGTCGCAGGAAAGCTTTTCCTTCACTAAAAATAACATCATAGCCTCTATCCTCCAACATTGCAACTGAGACTAAATTTTTCTTCAGACCCGGTACATGCATTACATCTTTTAATTGAAAGGGTTTACCTGACTGCCTCTAAAAGGTAATGGTACCAATCCCGGTAGCACTAAACCGCCCGTCATCGCCCATTTCAATATGCATCTGGAGATCTTTCTCCTCCAAGTCACTGAAAAGTTCCTTATCTCCCGTCATGTGAAAGGAAGCGCCACTATCCAAATACCACACAGATCCCAATGCACTAGAAACCATCCATGTGATCAGTGAGAATTCAAGCTTAAATTGCGAGGCATGGGCCTCACTAGCTGCAGATCCTCCAACCTTCTTGTTCTTCTTCTTTTGTGGACAGTTAGTAGCAAAATGACCATGCTCCTGACAGTGAAAACACTTCACCTTGGACATGTCCTGCTTCTTGCCATTCTTGGACTCAGATTTACAATGGAATTTCTTCCCCTTCCCCTTCCTCACCTTGGCAGCCAAAGCACAATCCTCTTCATCCTCATTCTTAGATGAAGATCCATCTCTGGTGTTCCATCTGAACTCCTCCTGCACCAAATCCAACCACAGTCATTCCCAATTTGGTAATTTTTCCCTTCCATTGACAGAGTCTTGATAACTGTGCCAACCCTTGGGAAGTCCTAGGAGAGCCAAGCTCACCAAATCATCATCAACAACTATTATTCCAAAGTTCCCCAGTTCATCCCAACATTGGACAAATTTTGTTAGGTATTTTGGAATGGTGTCGCCCTTTTCCATCTTGATCTTCTTGAGTTTATATTTGAGCGCAAATTTCCTATGGTCGTTGCTGCTTTGGAATAGATTCGTCAAATATTTCCACATTGCATATGGTGTGGCTTTCCTATGGAGGCTTGAGAAAATGTGGTCTCGTACTCCCTCCAATAGGATCCTCCTCGCCTTTGCCACTTTCTTTTGCCATGCATCAAGATTTGCAGCATCTGCCACAACGGGTTTAGGAACATCATTGTCAATGAATTCATTCAATCCATTGTCTTTGAGTACTGCCTCCATCCTGTCCTTCCAAGCAATATATTTTGAGGTGCCCTCGAGTGCATACTCCAACCTCAAGCCATTGAAATTCATTTCGATCTTGAATTAGTTGTAGCACCAAGAAAGTCTTTCTGCAAATTCGAATTCTATCCAGTCACAAACTCAGCTCCTACTTCACTTCTGCAATTTCATGTTCTCTGAAACCATGTAGAAATTATACAACATTCATGTATATCTTGGATTCACCCGATCTAACAATGTACTAAATTTAAATACTAAATCGCTTCTACAAATATTTTGCGGAATTAAAAACACAATCACTAATCACATGAACATGAAGAAGAATAAAATCAACCAAAACACGGATAATTTCCCAGGGAAAGCTTACAACTAAAAACCCCACTATCTTCTATTGCATATTAAGCATGGATCATGAAACAATTACATACAAAAATCTTCTCACAAGAGCCCTCCAGTACTCAGCTAATTGTCTCACATTGTCATGAACAAAATTGACCAACACATAGCCAATTCTCATCCTCTAGACAACCTGCCTTGCTTGCACAATCCCTGATGAATGCAATCCCTAAAAGATAGGAATTTTGGCCTTTCTTGACTGCGCAAGTATAATGGGCACTCCAATGGGTGTTTGGTTGCATGTGTGCAAGCCAATAATCCTACAATTGACAGTTAACTTCCCTTTCACCTGGAACTCAACTGGGTCTCCACTGGATCTGACATGCATGCAGTTAATAATAGTAAATCCTCAGTTGCATGTGAGATCATTGATTGTGAATTAATTATTATTTAATTCACTTGATCTTTCACTAGTTTATCTTCAGTTACAACTAGCACAACCGAGTTTAACTCACTTAACTGAGTTAAACTGATTACAACCTGCATTAACTAATGCACCACTGCACTTCAAACTCTGTTACAACTAGAATTACTTTGCATGCCTCACCAACTACCTCTAACTCGAAATCCACAAGCTAATTGAGTTTATCACTCTCAGTTAACTATTTCAAGTTTACATTGAGAATATATTACAATTTATTTTCCATCTTAATTAAGGGATAGCTAAAATAGGCATGCACCCAAAAAATAGCATTATGGGCCCCACCCTAGTTTGGGTTCTTAATGCAACTAGGCGTGGGTGTTGAAATTTTCTTGTTGAATCTCAACACACAATTGGAGAAGCAAAGAGGAGACCGAGTGGAAGAGTCCACTCAAGCAGAGACCTCCAGGAGGCAGAAATTTCGAGCTATATGGGCAGAGGGAGTACATGCAACTATACCTCTAGGTGTGAGGTGGGGCGATGTGCAGAATTAATCCGAAGAAGAAATTTGGGTAGGATTCATTGAGATGGTGTGTCTCATGGATCGAACCTGGATACGAGGAGCCCACAGTACAACAGTAGCGGGAAGAATCAGCTATATCGATGCAGTAAGATGTTAGGAGGATAGAAGTCAGAGTGACAAGTGTCAGATGCTGGAGCGCATATCAGAGTTGGCAGCAGTGCAGAGTGCACGAATGCAGATGTCAGCAGCGCAGAAAGTCCAGTAGACATGTGTAGTAGCTAGCAACAGTCAAAATACTCTGATTATAGATGCATTATATGGATTCTGTTGTTTGGAGGCTATTCAGTTTCATGTTCGAACAACACTAGAGAAGTGTTGCATGCAAGAACATCCAAAGGTCCTGGATCGAGACAGATTGATTCCTTTCTTATTGAGAGGGAGTGTTGAAATTTGAAACAAGAATCAGTGAAATTGGAATCCAGAAATACATCCAGAAATGGCTACCATGGAGGCTTTTGATTTAATTATTTCTTAATTAAATTAGAAGAAACGTGTGTCAAATTTATTTATCCCTTAAATAAATTCGACAATAAATTGTAATCTTATCTCATAATCACTTGTAATAGTTAACTGAGTGTGATAGACTTAGTTAGCTCATGAAATTCGAGTTGAGGGTGGTTGGTGAGGCATGCAGAATAATTTTATTTGTTTTAGAGTCCAAGTTGCACTTAGTGTATTAGTTTAATGCATGGGAAATCAGTTAACTCAATTAAGTGACTTAAAGTCAGTCTAACTAGTTGTAACTAATTGTTGCACTAGTAAGAGGTCAGGGGAATTAAATCATATTTAATTCACATGCAGTGATTTGTCAAGTGATGATGATTTACTATTAATAGCCGCATTCATGTCAGTTCTGATGAAGACCCAGTTGAGACAGAGGTTAAAGGGATGTTATCTATCAGTTGTATTATTAGTAAATTTCCAGCGTGAAACTAAACAACCATAGGATTTCCCATGATGCATTGCGTAGTTTTGGAAGGTTGAATGTACTAATTAATAGGGATCAAATTTTCTTATAATTTCAAAAACAAGGCAGGATAAGCAGAGGCAGGAAATTGGCTAAGTGTTGGTCAATTTTGTCTGGATCAATGTGAGAAAGTTGGTAGAGTGCAACAGACTCTTATGAGAAGAGTGCATTGTATTGTTTCATGTTTCCTTGGTTCATTATACAATAGAGATAGAGGGGTTTTGAGCAGTTTCTTTCCCCAAAAAAATATCTTGTGTTGTGGATTGATTTGCTTTCTCTTACTTGGTGTGATTGTGCGATCGTGTTTAATTTCCACAAATTAATTGTAGAAGGCTTCAATATCTTACTCTAGTATATTGCATGATCATCTTGAATCCATTGGTATACATGTTGTTTGTATAATTTATACAGACGTGTATCCACCTTCTTCTTACACATGTGGGGTTTGAGGTCCCCTTCATCATCTGGATTATGAACTTCTTGCAAATAGTGTCCTTTGCAGTCCTCATTAATGGTGAAACTTCTCATTTTTTCAGAGTTGAACAAGGCCTTCGACAAGGATGTCCCTTTTCACCTCTCCTTTTCCTCATAGTGGTATAAGGTATTAGTCGGATGTTAAAATTTTCCAAGCAAAGAGGTGAATTTAAAGGTGTAAGTGTTGCCAAAACTCTTGCTATTACTCATTTTCTCTTCATTGATTATATACTAATCTTATGTGATGGATCCATAAGGGATGTCCAAACTCTGCATGATATCCTTGATCTATTTTGTAACGCGACTGGGATGGTAATCAATGAAGCAAAATACCCTATTACTACTTATAGTTTATATTTGTAGGAGGTTAATTTTATCAATATGTTCTTTCAATTTTAGATCCTGAATTTTGACTCCAGTCTTAAATACCTAGGGTTGCACTTAAAACCAAATCATTACAAAATTGAAGATTGCTTTTTGCTATTAGAAAAATTGGAAAAGAGGTTGTCCTGTTGTAGTCATAGATGGTTGTCTAGAGTTGGATGCCTGGTGCTTGTTAAATCTGTGTTGGTAGCTATTCAAGTCTATTGGATGTCATTGGCATGGATTCCGAAGGGAGTTTGGGAAAAAGTTAGGCAAATTTATTTTAAATTACTTTGGGAAGGCAGTCAGGAGGCATCTATCTTCCCTTGGGTTAAATGGTCAAAAATTTCAATTCCAAAACTCCTGGGGCGTTGGGGTTTAAAAAATATATTCTTGTTCTCCAAAATCTTAACAATAAAAGCGGGTTGGCGACTTCTCACTACCATCATCTTGTGGATGAAGGTTTATATTCAAAAGTATGTAAGGCCAAACTTGCTGGAGGACTGAATTAGGAGACAAAACAAATCTAGAGGTAATATTTCATCAGTCTGAAGAGCGGTTTTAAATATTTCAATTTAATTGCTTCTAGTCTAGCTTGGAAAGTTTGGGACAAACACAAGGTCAGATTGGGTTATGATCCCTAGTCGAGCAGTGGGGGAAATCATTTACTTTCTCAAAATATTATTGTTCATTTAAGAGATGAAGATTATACCAGACTCTGCCAGATTGGTAACCCGGTGGAAACAAATTTATGGAGACAAGGTTGGCTTGACGTTGATGCCTTAAACATTCCTGAAAGTCTTCAAGATGAATAGAGAGGGTACCTAAGTTCCTTTTCCAGGGCTCATATCATACTTAATGATCAAGAGGATGAATTGGTGTGGGCATCCTCCCCTTTGGGAATTTACACTCCAAAATTGGGTTATATTTTCCTAAATGTCCAAGCACAGTTGGAAGAGGCGAAGTGGTGGTGGAGAGTGATTTGGAAGGAAAAATGTCCTCAGAAGGTGAAGTTGTTGGGTTGGTGCATCATGGCGAACAAGGTCACAACATGGGTGGTGTTGCAGTGAAAATATGCCATTGACCCCAGATGGTGCTCCTTATGCAAAGGGGAAAATGAACCAAAAGATCACATTTTTCTTAATGTGTCCATTCACTTAGCAGGTCTGGAATGAATGCAAAGCGGTTTTTGGGATGCAATGCAGCTGGGAGGGTCATAATTTCGTTGTCTCATGGTTAAAATGGACACAAGATTAGGCAAATAGGATCATAAATTTTCTTCCTCTCATTGTTTGTTGGGGTGCTTGGATGACTAGAAATAAATATATCTTTCAGGGGCTTCCCTCCTACCCCAGGATCCTAGCAGTGAAGGGCCTTGATATCCTTAAACATTTTCCCCAAATCAAAGTCATTGCAGTGATTAGGGATGTCCCTGAAGTGACTCTTGACACTACTATTCCATGGGCCTTTTTTTACGAGGTTTCCCAAGATGATGGGAACTTAGCTAGTAGGGATTTTATTCTCAAATTTTCATAAAAACATGTTTATCGTGTCAAAATAGGTTTGGGTTTGGGTACAAACAATTGGGCAGAAACACTAGCTTGCAGATCACTGGGTGCTTTTGCTATTGAGATGGCATGTGACAGGATTCAAATTTTTGGTGACTCCCTTTTGGTGGTTAATTAGGTCAACACTATAAAACAATTCAGAAATATCCATTTGGTCAATATCGCCGAGGAAATTAGCAGACTAAGTCTTTATTTCCATCATTTCTCTTGCAGGCACATCTTCAGAACAAGGAACCAAGATGTAGACAGGTTATCTAAGGAAAGCACTCTCCTGGATAGGGGGCTTTGGCAAGTGACCATCATTCAAGTTTGAGACAGTTTTGAATATTATCACAGGCCATATATGGACGAAATGTAGGTTTTTTGAGACATGGAACAACCCATGTCCTCATATTCTATCTTTGGGCTTACGTGTTCCTATGACACAGGTTTCTAGACACTGATTTTTTGGAGCACTGTAGATTATACAATGCGATTTTTTGCTTTTTTCTATATGTCATTAGAGGGTTCATTCAATTTCAAATTCTGTAGTTACATCTTATGTGCTATTTTTGGGAACTTTTCTTCGTTCCGAAGTTTTATTTTTGATAGTTTTATTAGAACCGGTTTATAGACTGTTGTATTTGTATTTAACATGATGTATGTTAAATATATTCTAAGTATTGGTGGTGGATACACCGCGATGAATGTCCCAACTTCCTTGGTGTATATGCAAAATGTAATTTTATTTAAAATGAATGGAATTGCGGTTTTTTTCTGTGGAAAAGAGAGAGAGAGGGAGAGAGTGGAGAGTCATTTGTTAATGATTTATTGTGAGAAATAAATGCAAATTATTTTTCTTTTGTAACATCTCACTTGTTCTAACAATGCTATTATTTCTTAGAAAATATGTGTATATATATATGTAATTTTTATTATTATCCAATTTTAAGTTCACTGCAAAGCCAAACACCAAATTGGTGTGTGGGACCCCACCCCCTTATTTGTAGGACAAGGGACCCACCTCAAAAAACCATGTTACGATTCAAAATAGTTAAACTCTTTTAGTCAAAATTGTTAAACTCCTTTATGTTGTATGTGATGTACCACACTAAATTATTACTAATTATAACAATAATAACTATAACGTCCATCCTATATATGTTGTAACATAATTAGTTCAAAACCAAAATACAATATTCCCTTTTAATCACTTATGATTTAAACTAAAACAATAATCATAACTAATGTATATAAATTGGTACTCTACTAACCTTCATTTATATATATAGAGGTAGTCTAACTTATAAATGAAATAACTTTTGTCATTGGAATCCCACGATACAAATTCAAGCAAGAATGTGTTTTTTGTTGTTTAAAATACATTTTTGAACTAGAAAACCTCTAGGGAAACGAAATTCTATAGATTAAGCTACTTAAACTAAAGTTTTTAAAAATATTTACCATATTTTGGTTAAACTTAACAAAAAAAAATGTCGTGAGAATGTCATTTCATCTATAAGTCAGAATACACCTATATACACACACTCCCCACACTTAAATTAATGGTTAACATGTATGTATATCATGTTCTTATTATTGATAAATTTTCAAGGCTTAATTTCAACATATGAACCCTTTTGTTCTCTATTATATAAGAATGTATATCACCATTTTATATCAACAATAAATAAATATAATTTTTTTACAACAACAATATTTTTTGAAGTAAACAATAATTAATTATATTTAATTATATTATTAAACATTATTTTTTGATTTTAAATAATGAAGATATTTTCTCTTTTAAGATCATATTAATCTTATTGCGAGAGGATTATATAAATGTACCTGCTTTCACTTATCCAAATTATTATTGCATAAGTTTGAATTATGCAATGTGAAAGTATTCCAAAGGTACTAATATCGTAAACAAAATAAAATAAAATTTATGATTAGCGAAATCATTAAGGAGAATTACGGAAATTTTTAAATTTTATTTATTTATTTATTTATTATTATTATTTTTTTTTTTTTGTAAGTTAGGAAGGACTGGTTCTATTAAAAAACTCATCGTAAAAGTGGAGATACAATCACGAGGAGCAGGACACCGGGGGAGCAAGAAGAAATTAGCGATCTGCCATGGTTTCACGTTGCTGTCAAGAGAAGCAGAAGAAGAGCAAGAGGAGCCAAGAAGATAGACAAAGAGCTTTATCCAGAGAGGTTAGAGTTCGTAATACAAATTTTATTCCCTTTCTTTTTTGTGACTTTAACCCAGCCATCGGGAGGTGGGTGGATTGAAACCACTTGAATATTGTTGCTGGTCAATGGAGGAGGTTCCTTGTCCGAGTCGGAAGAGTTGGACTCATGTGTGCGTTTCTGGAGATTCGAGGAGGCAGGGGGCCTCTCAGGGACGGTCGAGGAATACGATTTCTGCTGAGTATCTATCTCATCATCTGATTCACCTGCTTCATCCTCTGAGCTGGAGGACTCAGTGTCCTCTATGGGAGGCGACTTAAAGGGTTTCCAGCTTTTGTCTTTCATTTTGCGAGCACTGCTTTTTTGTTGGGATAGAAACCGAGCACAGGAATTCTAAAGATGTCTAGTTGGATGGCAATGCCGACAACGGAACACTGTGTTTTCATAGTCTAAAGTCTGTGACCATGAGAGATCCCCGCCTTTGAGAATGATTTGGTCAGGTAAGCCTTTGTTGATGTCAATCTCGGCACATATTCTACCACAAGTATAGAGGCACAGTGCCAAAGGTGAGCAGGCAAGTTAGGAAGCCTGACCCAGATCAGAAGCTTGGTGATGACAGCCATGGAGGGGTCAAAGTCTGGGAACCAGGGGGTTAGGAATAGGTCTGCTTTACCCCAGAACCAAGGACCACCTGTGAGGGTTGTTTGGTATTCCTTGCTGTCAACAAAAATGACGATGAAGAAGCCCTTGGAGCAGAAAATGACCTTGCAGCTTTTGGTCCAAGTGGAGTGAATCCATCTGTATAAGTCTTCTATGCGGGGCCAGAGGCCATTGAATCTGTAAATGAGAGCATATTCTGCATAGAATTGAAGTTGTTCTTCCAGATCCGGGTGGGAGATTTCTACTGATGGAACTTCCTCCATTTTTTGCTACCAAGAAAGGCTTGGGAGCCTCCATGGGAGAAGCAGATTGTTTGGAGGGTGGAACATTGACCGCTTCTTTGTAAGAGAAACCCTTGGGAGCATAGGTTTTTCCTACTGCGCCTCCCCATGGAGGGAAATAGTCACCGTAGCATTCTTTTCTATGTTGTAATATGAAAGAGGAAGACGGTCATCGAGTTGTTTACCTGCATGAAGGAGACGCAGAGATGACAAGGGAATCCCCAGCGTGAGTTCCAGGGCCTTTGAGAGGTGAAGCACCGGGTTCGTAGATTGGACCCAGAGAAGCAGGGTTTTGCCCATGAGAAGAACAATATGAATATGAAATGAGTAAGTCAGAGCAAGATCTGAGGGCACGCTTCACTGCTGGGCGGTCTCCTTACTCGTGAGGGGAAGCCACATCTTGCTGCTACCTTGGAAAGAGGTTATCGGGGGTGAAACCATATGCGAAGGGCCGCAGAGGAGCAAATTCCGGCCAGAACAGAGAGAGTTGGGCTCGCCAGTGGAGTGCGCGCAAGAAATCAGCCGAGCCACAATGTGCCGAGGAGGTGACCCTAAGCCCTCAACAGGGGTGGGCGTGTGCTGCTCTGAGCGGAAGAACGTGTGGCTTTCTGCGGCCAGGAGGGCCGAGGGACGAAATGGCGGGGCTGTTAGGAGGATAACCGAGCCGCTGTCACAGTCCTCACTTCCTGATCCAAGGGGGAACCCACGCGGGAGCACCGGAGCAAGCAAACTTAGGCCGCCATGGTCAGCCAGGCCCGACTGAATCGAGGCGGCGGCATGAGAACCAGAGACGCAAGCGTTGGAAACCCTAGGATCCATCGCAGCTAAAAAATGCTTTCAAAAGCTTGCTGCCCCGTGACAAGGTATTATTCAAAGCTATATTATCCATTAAATAATGGCAAGTTATTGTTATTATGTCACTCTCGCTAGGTAGTGATATCTAGAGACCATGCTTATTTCTTCTCTGTATTTGAATTTTTTTCTTTTTCTATAGTTTACATTTATATTTTTTTAGAGTTTGTTGGTTCCTGAGGTGGTGACGAGAGTCTGCCACTACCACCAAGACTACAAATGTTGAGGCTCGATGTCACCACTTATTAACAGTGTCCTTTTCATAAGATCTTTTGTTACATGCAAAATCAGTTGCATTGTATTAGTTTATGTCTGTCAAGAATTGGCCCCTGACCTGCCGCCACCACCAAGGCTACAAATTTCGAGTCCCTCGACCCGCCGCCACCACCAAGGCTACAAATTTTGAGGCTCAACGTCACCACCTGTTAATAGTGTCCTCCTCATAAGATCATCTATAGCATATACAATCGGTTGCATTGTATTAGTTTATGCTTGTCACAAATTGGCCATCAATCAGTTTTACAGAATATGAATTAAGTCAAAAATATCGATAATGAATTGATTGGCCATCAATCAGTTTTACAGAATATGAATTAAGTCAAAAATATCAATTATGAATTGATTGACGGTATAATGGAGTGATATAATAGCCCACAAGCTTCTGTCACAAATTCGCCATGAATCAGTTTTGCAAAATATGAATTAAGTCAAAAATATCAATTATGAATTTATCAATTATATAATGAAGTGATATAATAATCTACAAAGATATTATATCCATGATTATGATACGAATGGGTAATTTATATTGGCATTTGAACAATTTGTATACTATTTTGGTTTATTGAAATTATATCAATTTTGTAAAACTAATAATTTGTTTAAAAATGTATATTGTATTATATACATCTTTCATGCTACTTTCTCAATGTAATTATGATATCTTTCGGCAATTTTCTCTTAAAAACATTAAAGGTGCACCGGAAAGGCTAGTGGTACAAAAGAATAGCGAAGAATATATGATTTTCATATATAGGGAAATAAAGCATTGAAAAGCTCTCTAAATTTATATTATATAAACTTTTTAACATTTATAAAATAGATTTAAAATCCCGCGAGTAATTTAAATGAAAATATTGATATGGGACATTTAAAAAAAAAATTATGGGGCACGATTTAAAAACAAATGTGTGTTACATGGATGGTGCTGGATTTAAAAACAATTGTGTGGTTTGGTTTTGCTTCTGTCTTAAAATCTACCTTATATTTTTTGCTTTTATTCTAAAATTGCTTGCGATTAGCATTGCAAATAAATTATATATATATATATATATATATATTTTTTAAATTAAATTGATTAAATAAAACACTGTCATATGAGTATGTGTAATGTGAATATGGTTATAATTTTTAGAATATGTGGTTTTCATAACTCATGGTATTCTAATAAAGTTCATTTACAAATTAACAATCTCTATGAAAACATCGAAATGAATAACAATGGTCAAAAATCTTGTAATATATTGTTTTAATGCATATATATTTAACTAAAATTCATTTTATAATTAATAATAACGATTATAATTAAAATAAACTATAATTTTTATTATTATTTTCATATTAACTATATAAAATGTATTATAAAATAAATGCTATAATGTTAATTAACATTTGATAGAATGCTAGCAAAAAGGTGTTAGTTCGCACTAAATAGGGAATCACTGAACTATTCCATGTGTTGTATTATGTCCGGTGAAATTTACAAAATTGACACTTCCCTTTCCACTTGTTGCTTTTGATTAGTCTAGAGCGCGATTCGAAATCAATTATGTATATACACACAAACTATGTCTATCTATGTATATACCACACAACTATTTATGCAAATGATGAATTATGATGTACATATATCAATCATAATGTGTTGTCTATATATGTTTGATCTTCCTTTCTGCAACAACACAATGCCTAACAACAAAAACCCTGTGTTTGAGGACTTAGTATTATACAATTGAGGCAATACGTGTTTAAGTAATTAATGTTGTAGGCAGGCAGGGCAGTACCTTTTCATGGAGGAGTTGGAGGATAGATAGATCAGAAAAATCTTGACTGATAATTGACTAAGAACTATAACATTAAAGAATGAAAATTACAACACATAATTTAAATTCGAAGTCTTGCATTGGGCTTGAGATGAATAGCACATGTAGTGAATTATTATTTTGGAGGGTGCATTAGTAACCAAAATCAAGAACCAAAAAACCACCACGAAAGCCAACTCAAATTCCATCAAATGCATCATTCTTCACCTTTTTGAGAATATGGTTTCTTTTTTCTTTTGTTTTATATATAGAGGAAGAGCTAGAGTTTTGGCTGAAATGTCAAACTTGTTCCTTGTCAACAAAGCGTTGGCTAGTTTTTCCATGTCAAAGTGTTACAAAACTTTAAATGCAAAAGGTCTTGAGGAAAAAAGATGCAATATCGTAAAAAAAACAATGTTAATTATATATATATATATATTGCATTGTGTTATTTTAATAAGATATTTTGTTATATTATTTTTTAAACAAAAACTATGTGGTGACAATGTCTAAAGAACAAGGGCAGTGACATTACCACTACGTGGCTCTTGTTTACATTACCACCACATGGCTCTTGTTTATCTTTCGATAGCTCATAATATTTTTTTATACTGCCTTTAAGTTAATAGTAAACTTAGTAACTCTTAAAGTTTCATTTTAAATTGGGAATATATGAAATGAGCATAGTAACAATTTATTGGTATTAGATAGTATTCCAATTGTCATCAAGATAACACATCTTTAATAAATAATTTAATGATTTTCTAGCAATAAATTGGATAATGGTTCTTTCAATTAGTGACTACTTCGTGTTGTCACATTAATGAGAAGAAAGTCATCTTTGGCAAGGACCCCTGCATAAGTCATCTTTGACAAGGATCTCGTCATAGAGGGTGTCATAGGGACGTCAGTGCCTTCAAAATGTCCATAGAATTAAGGCAATACTTATCTTCCAAGGTTTTTTCTACTTGCACAACTTAAATAAAATTGAACTCTTCTTAGTCCTTACAAAGCAATTGGATGACCACTCTCGAGATAGGATCTGTTCGCTCACTTACTAAGGAATGGAATTTATTCATTAGCGAGATTAATCTCAATGGAGTGAGATTAAACAATTCTAGGGACACTCTAGTATGGAGTTGGGACCTCTCATCTGGAAATACCTCTCATCTCGAAAGTAGGATTCGTAGGACCAAGTGGATATGGCTTATGCAAACAACACTAAGAAACTACTGACTATGTTTTAATAAATGGCATTTTTTCCCATGAAATTTGGTATTTTGTTTTACAAATCCTGGGAATTAGAGAAGATTTGGGGAAGAAACTCCATATTTATGGTTCAAGAAATATAAACATATTCTTACATTACCTATATTTGTAGCTTGGGATTTATGGTTGCTAAAAAATGAGATTGTATTCAGAGATGAAAGAAAATTTATCCCTCTCCAAGCCACAAAAATCATATCCCATTTTAGGGAATATCTCCCTCTACATATCTCAAAAACTCAGAGAAGAATTCATTTTCCTATCATCCCTCAGGACTAGCCTGTTGTCTTCTTTGATGGAGCAGCCCAAGAGAATGCTTGTGGAAGAGGGGGTTTGATAAGGATGTCAAAAAATAGATCAGTCCATTTTAGAATCAGACTTGGACCTAAGACAAATACCAAAGCAGAATTCATTGTTGTATGTTGTATGAACACTCTTGACACAGACAAAACTAAAAAACATAAAAACCATCCTCATTCTTGGAACATCAAAATGTCTCATTGACTGGCTATTAGGTGTCGCTCACCTTGAGGTACTAAACCTAACAACTTGGAAACACAGAATTGAGGAAACTAAAACTCATTTCCAGGACATCGTATTTCAACATATATATAGGGAATTCAATAGAACTGCTGACAAACACTCAAAAAGTGCATTAGCATTAGACTAGGGCACCATTTTTTATGAAGATCTTATCGGCAACCAAATCCAAGGCACTCACTCCATTCCTATAGCCTACATGAACTAAATCACAATTTCCAGCATCCTGGTGGCAGATAGACCTTCCAACAACACATAATACAAGCAAACAAAGGTCCAACAAGGCAGATTCCAACTCTTGAGAAATTAAATAGTGTGTATATGTTCTGGAACTCATTGCTTGTATCTTGTTCAATGCATTCTAATTGTTAAAATTATGTAATTGTGGTCAAATTCGACCGTGGAAAACTCAGATGGTCGAGATTATGATTTCATTATTTCCTCTTTTCAAGAGGACCAAAATCGACCTATATATCGCCCCAATCGGTTAAGCGAAAGTTAATTTATGAATTAATTTTTTTATTAAAATGAAATGGAATGGGTCGGCCTAACCACATGTGGAGTAAGCCTTAACCACAAGTGGTCACACACAAAAGCTATAAATATAAGAAACCTCAAGCTCATTCTTACACTTTCTCAAGTGATTTTTGATTTGAATACATTGGTTTGTTTCGTTTATTTTGTCTTGGCTCGCACAGGTTCATCGAGAGAAGCTCACACAGGGTTCAAGATCACAAACGAGAGGCTCGCTCTGATCTGGGTCTTCTGAGCCACGGCCATAGCAAAAAATCTACAGTTTTTGGGCTAGATGATCTGAAATGGGTGGATAACTTGTTATGATTTTCAAGCACCTCCCACTCAGTTAAACAAATTAAGATCTAGCTTATACTTGACTGTGCGGAATTGAATTCTTGATTCAGGTGTATGTGTTTAAAAATGTTTTAATGCTTTAAGTGTGAGGAATTACACATTTGTTTTTGCTGATATTAATCATGTACAACAACCATAAAGTGAAGCAATAAGCATCAACACATAACAAAAAATTTAATAAAGGAGTTCACACGAATGTCGTGGGCTACGTCTCCTTGAGCCTTTGTCAATTGACTTGGCTCTTTGGGATTATGATGGAAAATTTCTTTTACAAGTAAATAATCAACTCCAATGGTTATATGGATTGTACCATTAGGTTTAGAATACCATCATACCCCTGGAATGGTTGCTATCTCTCTAGAGATGGATCTTGGCTTCCTTTGACTTGACCTCTTCTGTCAGTGACCTTAAGCTTCCCTGAGCTTCTTTATGGCACTAACTCCTTAATAAATCCTTTTATGTCCCTGAAAAATTTTATAATATCTCCAGCATATATCATACATCCAAAATAGACTGATCATTTCCTCAAAATGAGCTCTGGCTCCCCAATCTAGGCCTCCATGCATTGTTGGCCCTAGGCTTCCTGAAACTTCCATGTGGCTTCTCAACCTTCAGAAATCTCCAAATGGCTTTGAAAATCCTTTCATTGGATCCATAATGTCCAAAATATTTAGAATATACTATTCACTTTCTGAAAAAGGCCTCTGGCTTCTCTGGTTACGCCTCCAACACCTAGTGGCACCCCCTGGCTCTCGGCTCACTGAAAACTTCTCTGAAGAATCTCGGCCTTCAAAAGACTTCAAAAGCTTCTAAAAGTCCTTCCATTGGATTCATAAGGTTCAAAATAATTAGAATAGACTACTGGTTTGTTGATAATGGTTACTAGCTGCTCTAGATAGGCCTCATTATCCTACTGGCCCCTGGTGGCCCTTGAAACTTCTCTGAAGGATCTCAACCTTCAGAATTCCTCTACTGGATCTAAAAACCTCACCATTAGATCCAAAATGTTTGAAACATCCAAAAATTACTATTGGTTTCCTGAGTAAGGCCTCTAGCTGCCCTGGCTAGGCCTCATTCTACTGTTGGCCCCTGATGGCCCTAGTGGCCCCTAGAACTTCTCTGTAGAAAAATCATAGTCATAAGTCCTCTAATGGCTCTACAACCCTCACCAATGAGTTTGGAATGTCCAATAAAGTTGAAATTTACTATTCACACTCCCAGAATGGTCGAATAATGCTCAAGATAGAGCATAATCAATTTTGTCCAGTTTCACCTAAAAAAAATCCACTAAAAATGGAGCACTCCAGTTTAACTGGAGATATTTTGGAAAATTTGGATAAATTTAGGGCTGGCTAAACCTCCACCAGTCTTGACCGTCGAGCAATCCGCTAGCATTTAAGTTAGTGGTTTAGCACATGACCCCAAACCACACGATTACGGTGATCATTGGGCGGAACCCAACGCACAAACTCTGGGATAAGGTTCCCGAACTAGAGTTAATACTGTGCGTTTAACAAAAATTTTGGTGGATCTAACTGTAACACCGCATGTGACAAGGTTGTTGAGGAGACTGCGGGAGTTATTTGGCGGTTACGGTTTAACGTCACAGCTTTCGTAGCATTGTCATGTGATAACTCGACATAAACTTTGTGGAGTTGTAATAACCGTTGACCGGCGGCTGTGACATTTGATTTAACGTCCACCATGTGAATTCTCTATGGGGCCGTCAGCGGGTTGGGACCGCCGGTGGTCCCAACCCCCAATTTCTAACGTAACAAAATTCAAATAGCACCGGTGACCCTTAGAGGTTAAGACTCACCTGTAGCAGAGATGGTAAATACGCGGGCATGCGGGTGAGGAGGTCTCGGGGTCGAGCCCTGTAGACCCAAGAAAAATTTTGAAACGCAGTTCAAGGGCCATGTGGCAGCTTTTTATTGGCCCACAAATCTGTATGCCCAATAACCATTCGACACTTGTCACCCTGAAATTCACCCGAAAGGAATATTCTGGGGAACATTTCGAGGAATATTCTAGGAATATTTCCTGGAATATTCTTTTTTTTTTTTTTAACTTTTCAAAAACCAAGTCAACCCTAGTCAAATGTCAAAAAGTGTAGTTTACTGGACTTTTCAAATCGCGATAACTTCTTCATACGGTGTCAATTTTTCGAACCATTTGCGGCGCCGGAATCAGGAAGACGAGATTTATCTGGTCACTTAGGTTCGACATAATTTTGAACACTTTGAAATTTGAGCTATCACTTAGGTCCTTGATCCAAATCTGATCACTCCTCCCCATTAGGAATATTTTGGAACCCAAAAGACTGATTACCTGTTCAGTAGATGAGAGTACAACACCCTCACATTTCCAGCCTCCATACACTTTTCCTTGCTTGGCTTACTACCATTAAGCCCCCAACTCGAAGGTAGTCAACACTTCCCCTCTTGGATGCTCTTATCCTCCTGTCAAGAACTGTATCTTCCTTGAACTCATTCAGAAATTTCTGGCAAGATATTTTCAATTGAAGGTAGTTGAACATCACTTCCTGGATCATCGATCAAACGTAGCTCAAACAAGCGTAAGTTTTCAACATAAATGCATACATGACTGAAATTTGCATATGTACAAATAAATGTATGTCTTACTGGGTCAAGAAGTCAAACAAATTCTTACCAAGCCACTTCCATGGCGATTTTTTATCTGAAAATGGAAGTACTTTAAAATGTGTGCAAGGTATCCATTTCCATTAATTAAATGTGTGCAAAATTCTCCATGTCTTGTTGATTAAACAACTACTAAGATCTAAACCAGAGATTGAATGTAGGGGCATTTACTGGATATGTCACCTTTAATAAAGGATAAGATCCAGAGGCTACCTGGCCCTTTACAAAACTCTATATTTAGAACTTGTAGAAGTTAACACTCACAATTTCCATCAAATTATATGTGAAAGTTGTTATTCATGTCTTGCAATTGAAACAAAGTGTTTATGGAAACTGTATAAGAGTTCATGTGTGAAGGAAAGTTAATTTAAATTTTTTTTTAACATATTAAATCAGAAATGTTCAGCAAGATAACTTCAGCATAACATGACACAAATGTTTGGTGAGCAGTTCACCCCTCCTGGGCTACGTCTGCTGGATCAAGCCTCCCAAAATGAGCTTGTCCTCTTGTATTAAAATGATTTCAAATGATAATACAAGTTTAAAAGTGTCTCAATAGACAAATCTGAATCCAAATACTGATTCAGAAGACATGAAAAATCTAATAATGCCTTTCCAAATTCACTAAACAATGAAGAATTACCATAAACAGTGATTTCTTCAATAAGGCCCTGACGGCTCTTTGAACTCCTCTGTATCTTTTCGGGCAGTAGAAGTCCTCAAAAAGATTTGAAACCTTTTCCAATAGGTTCAGAAGGTAGGAATTAGCTGAAAATGATCTTTGGTTCACCTCAAACAGAAAGGTACAACTCAAAACAGCTCAAACCCCAAATGGCCCTGATGGCTCAAAAAGCTTCACTGAAGCTAAAATGGCTGTAGAACACCTCTACTTCCTCTGGAACCTGTCTCAATGGCTTCTAAAATGACTTTTGGTTCACCTCAAATGGTTAACCATAGCTCAACATAGCTCCAAATCCCTCTTGGCCCTGATGGCTCTTATTGCTTCACTGAAGCAAAAGGGATAAAAGATCAACTCCAATGGCTTTACAACCTATTCCAATGGATTCAGAATGCTCTAAATACCTGAACAAAAAAAGAAGAAGAAGAAGAAGAAGAAGTCCAAAAAAGTTCTCCCTTTTGGAAGTTATGACCAAAAGAAAATTTGTCCAGTTTGGCCTAAACAAGCTCCACCAAATTTGGGCTAACTGGAGTTAACCCGACTAAAGTTGGCATAATCCGCCGAAATTGGAGGCGCGCTCTAGATTGGCAGAACCGTTTGCATTGATATTAAATTCCAGGTGGTCGGGTCACATGGGACCGCCGACTTAATCGCCATGATAACCGTTGGGTTAACGGTTGGAAAATCGTGGCAATAAACATTACACATAACTCCCGCCATGACATGTGACCATATCACTTAACCTGCAACCATAAACATAATCGCCAGTTCTTAGCCATGGTTCTTGGCCTTATGGTCATGTGGTATGGGGGTTGACCCCCTATTGCCACCAACCAAAACCAGTTTAAACTTCAAATATGTGGTGGGTTCTATCGTAGTTAAGAACCACTACGCAGCCCGGGCAGTCGGGCCTTGGGGCTGCCAGCCACCCGACCCGCGATCGAAACCTGCCAGTTGCACAAAATTTTGATACGCAAATTTGTATATGGCTTGGGGCCACGTGGCGGCCTCCAGGCAGGCCACGTGGTGCCCTTTAATTGGCCACCAATTACAAAGTCAAACCAACTTCCAATGCCCGTATGCCACTTGTCACAAAATGATTGGCCTAGGTGGAATATTTCAAGGAATATTCCAAAAATATTCCTTGGAATATTCTTTTTTTAATTTTCAAAATTTGGAAGTCAAACTTGGTCAAACTGGTCTTTTCCCTGAAATTTTGAATTTTTAAACTTGAATAACTTTCACATACAATGTCAGATTTGAGTGCTATTCACGGCTACAGGATCATATTGACGAGGCCTATCCAGTTGTTCAGGTTGCAAGTGATTTTGAACACTTTCAATTTTGAGCTTTTTCCATGGCTTGGACTTGAGCTCCTGATCACACCTCCCAAATGAGAAGCTTTTGGACCCCAAAAGCTCACTGAAATTCTGAAACTGAATTGTAGTACAGAAAATGAGAGAATAAAAACATCCTCTTCTCTTCAGCCTCCGAAAATTTTCCTGAATTTCCAACTGTTCACATGGCGAATTTTGCTGAATGAGCCATGTACTTGTGCCGAATCTCGACCAAGTTTTCTCGCCATACCAATCTGCTATTCTGAAACCAGCGATGACCCTTGCTGAATTTTGTGCCCTCTTTGCTTGCATGCCTTTCCAACTCATGGAATCTTTCACTGCTTTGCACTGACACTTCGTTCTCTGCACCAATCGACACCAAAGGCACCTTGTGCAACATACGACATCAAAAACAAGTTGACAATGAAATGTGCTATAAAATTGACACACAAAATCTGTAACAAGTGTGCACACAACCGACACAAGTTGATAAACATGTGTAACATAATCGACACAAGTCGACAAACAACACGATACATCTTGAAAAAACACATGTGTATTTATCATGTACAATGAACTATTTACAGTTCGCTATTTACACATACAACCTCTATGTACATGTGCAAATTCAACTCTTCTTTTCAACTACCAACAAGTACATCATCCCAAAAACATGTGGGTGACTAAGATTTGAACTAAAAAACATTGCTGCAATATATGTGAGTATCATACTCATCTTTTACACCTCCATGGCGAAATTTTTTGCAACAACAAAGAAATTCAATCAACTGAAACTACTTTTACATGCAATCCTGCATTAACTTTTCAACTGAAATACATGCATACCAATCTGAAATTTGCATGTACAAAATGAAGAAGACTTACTGCATTAAGAAGTTAATCCACTTCCTACCAATACAACTCATGGCATCTTTTGCAGTTGCAATACACCTTCATGTGAATCGTCCATTTCCACATCGATAACGGAATCCATAGATCCACTTACACCAAGCTTTTTGTCATCTCGCTGCATGTGCTTTGGAAGATAAGTTGGATGCAAGGTCCAACAATGAGAGACATCATGTCCCTTCCTTTGACAAAATGTGCAACTCCTAAGCACTTTCTGAGAAAGTTCTCTTTGCCTCTTCTGCTTCATGTGTGCTTTCTTTTTCAACCAGCATCTTGAAGCAACATGGTTAAATCCACCACAAAATGTGCAATAAAAATTTCCTTCATTTGAAAAATAAAAATTATCATTCTTTGCTGAAACATAATCAAATTGATCATGTGAATAATTATACCTCTTTTGCTGCATGAAATGTCCATCCTTTTTGTCTTCGAAAGACGATGAACTAGTAGAGGAGACAGCTTTTCTTTTCAGACTCTCATCACAATTCTTGTCTTGAAAACTGTTTGAACTTGAAGGCTCGCCATAAACGACATGTTTACCCTCTACTTTCTGAAATGATGGCTTAAAACAATGGAAATCATCCTTAAAACAAATTTGCATATATGCATAAAAGAACTTGGAATAAAGGTTCTCTTTAAATTTGCATCACATGCATTCAAGGATTTGAAGTCTTCGCCATTAAACTGCACATAACCAAGACCAACATTCTTGGGTCACTCCACAACTGAAATAGGGTCAACCATGCCTTGTGCATGCTTTCCCAAACCTTTGCCTTCATGATAGCCCATCTTAAACATTAATTTGGACCCGATTCCCCTTGTATGTTTTTCAAAAGAACCAACACACTTTTCAATTGGGGAAATCGAAGACAAGTTGGAATGGTTTACCTCTTCCTCATGCTTGTTCTTGGATAAAGATTCTTGAGCTTGAAGGAGTTGTTTCTCCATGTCATGCAATCTTTGGAGAATTGCTTCCTTCTCTCCCTGCGTGGCTAAAAATTGTGCATGAAGCTTAACACTTTCTCTTTGATCCTCAATGAGAATCTGCACCATGTCCTTCACCTTAATGAACTCATTCTTCATGTCATCATTGAAGAATATCGTGAAGGAGGAAACTTCACTTGTAGAAGAAGTTGACATTATGTAATTGGTCAAATTAACAAAAGGAACTTCTGAAGAAAATTTCTTAAAGCTTTCAAACAAATGACAAGCTTTTAACCAAATGTCTGTAAAGACCCCTTCTTATTCAAGCAGCCATAAAACACAAACTCCAATAGCTTTTGTAGCAAACACCAATCAAGTGAGATTATTTTCCAAAGATAATCTTGAGGTAATTTGGAGTAAGGAAATAGCCTACAACTCCTTTTTCCTTTCCAAGAATTAGCTAACAACAACTATCTTTTCAACTCAAGCAAACTCATACAATCAACCATTTTGCAACCAATAAAACAATCAATCTTTTACATTGTTTTAATACCTTTTGCACAAAAACAAATGCTCAAGCTGAGCACAACCAAGCTTAACCAAAGCTTTGATACCATCTGATCTAAAAATGGAAGTACTTGAGAATGTGTGCAAGGTATCCATTTCCATTAATTAAATGTGTGCAAAATTCTCCATGTCTTGTTGATTAAACAACTACTAAGATCTAAACCAGAGATTGACTGTAGGGTCATTTACTAGATATGTCACCTTTAATAAAGGATGAGATCTAGAGGCTACCTGGCCCTTTACAGACTCTGTCTTTAGAACTTGTAGAAGTTAACACTCACAATTTCCATCAAATTATATGTGCAAGCTGTTATTCATGTCTTGCAATTGAAAAAAAGTGTTTATGGAAATTGTATAAGAGTTCATGTGTGAAGGAAAGTTAATTTAATTTGTTGTTTAACATATTAAATAAAAAATGTTCAGCAAGATAACTTCAGCATAACATGACACAAATGTTTGGTGAGCAGTTCACCCCTCCTTGGCTACTTCTGCTGGATCAAGCCTCCCAAAATGAGCTTGTCCTCTTGTATTAAAATGCTTTAAAATGATAATACAAGTTTAAAAGTGTCTCAATAGACATATCTGAATGAAAATATTGATTCAGAAGACATGAAAAAGCTAAGAATGCCTTTCCAAATTCACTAAACAATGAAGAATTACCATAAACAATGATTTCTTCAATAAGGCCCTGACGGCTCTTTGAACTCCTTTGTAGCTTTTTGGGTTGTAGAAGTCCTCAAAAAGATCTGAAACCTCTTCCAATAGGTTCAGAAGGTAGGAATTAGCTGAAAACGATCTTTGGTTCACCTCAAACAGAAAGGTACAACTCAAAACAGCTCAAACCCCAAATGGCCCTAATGGCTCAAAAAGCTTCACTGAAGCTAAAATGGATGTAGAACACCTCTAATGCCTCTGGAACCTGTCTTAATGGCCCTGGAGTGCTGAAAATAGTCGAAAATGACTTTTGTTTCACCTCAAATGGTTAACCATAGTTCAACACAGCTCCAACTCCCTCTTGGCCCTTATCGCTCTCATTGCTTCACTGAAGTAAAAGGGACTGAAGATCAACTCCAATGGCTCTGAAACCTATTCAAATGGATTCAAAATGCTCTGATTACCCGAAATAAATAAAAAAATTCGTCCAAAAAGGTTCTCCCTTTTGGAAGTTATGACCAAAATAAATTTTGTCCAGTTTGGCCTAAACAAGCTCCACCAAATTTGGGCTAACTGGAGTTAACGCAACTAAAGTTGGCATAATCCGCCGAAATTGGTGGTGCGCTCTAGATTGGCGGAACCATTTTCATTGATATTAAATTCCAGGTGGTCGGGTCACATGGGACCGCCGACCTGACCACCGTGATAACCGTTGGGTTAACGGTTGGAAAACCGTGGCAATAAACATTACACGTAACTCCCGCCGTGACATGTGACCATATCACTTAACCTGCAACCATAAATGTAACCACCGGTTCTTAGCCATGGTTCTTGGCCTTATGGTCATGTGGTATGGGGGCTGGCCCCCTATTTCCGCCAACCAAAACCAGTTTAAACTTCAAATATGCAGTGGGTTCTATCGTAGTTAAGAACCACTACGCAGCCTGGGAGGTCGGGCCTTGGGGCTGCCAGTCGCCCGACTTGCGATCGAAACCTGCCAGTTGCAAAAAAAATTGATACGTGAATTTTTATATGGCTTGGTGCCACATGGTGGCCTCCGGGTAGGCCACGTGGCGCCCTTTAATTGGCCACCAATTACAAAGTCAAACCAACTTCTAATGCTTGTATGCCACTTGTCACAAAACGATTGGCCCAGGTGGAATATTTTGAGGAATATTATAGGGAATATTGTGAGGAATATTCCAGGAATATATATATATATATATTTTTTAATTTTCAAAATTTGGAAGTCAAACCTGGTCAAACTGGTCTTTTCCCTAATATTGTGAATTTTCAAACTTGAATAAATTTCACATACAGTGTCGGATTTGAGTGTCGTTCACGGCTACATGATCGTATCGACGAGGCGTATCCATTCGTTCAGGTTGCAAGTGATTTTGAAAACTTTCAAATTTGAGCTTTTTCCATGGCTTGGACTTGAGCTCCTGATCAATTTTTGTTGCTGAAAATCTTCTTCATGTGAAATGCATGTTCTCACATCAATGATGGAATCTTTGGTTCCAATTTTTCTAGTATTTTTATCCTCTTGCTTCAAATGCTTCGGATGATTAGTTGGATGCAGTGTCCAACATTGGGCAATTAAATGTTCCTTCTTCTGGCAATGTGTGCAAGTATTTTGCACCTTCTATGCAAGTTGCCTTCGCTTCAACTGTTTCCTGTATGCCTTCATCCTCTTCCAGCATTTTGAAACTTCATGGTTACACAAACCACAATAGGAACAACAACTCTTTCTTCCTTTCATGCATGCAGATTTTCCATGCTTAATATAATCACAATCAACTTGACTATGGGAAGAATTATACCTCAAATGTTGCTTTGCATGCCCATCTTTTTTACCTTCATGAGGAGATGAACTTGAAGAGGTTACAACTTTCTTTTGAAGACTAACATCAGTGTTCACGTCTTGATAGCTGTCAGAACTCTCTTTCTCGCCATAAGTTGCATGTCCATTAACATCTTGCTGCAACAGAGGCTTCAAACAATGGCATTCAACTTGAAAACAAACTTGACATGTTTGTGAGTTTGAACCTGTAACAAAAGTTCTTCTTGGAAATGGCTCAATTTTCTTCATGGCTTTGGAGTTTTCACCATAAGACTGAACATAGCCTAGACCAAACTTCTTTCCTAGACCAAACTTCTTAGGCCTTTCCTCAACCAAAATAGGATCAATCATGCCTTGTGCATGTTTTCCTAGACCCTTGCCTTCATAGCCCATTTTTAACATCAACTTGGACCCTATACCTCTAGTGTGCTTTTCAAATGAACCTACACATCTATCCGAAGAGGAAATTGAAGACAAATTTGAGTGATTTACCTCTGCTTCAAGCATGTGTTTGGTTAAGGCCTCTTGGGCTTAATGGAGTTGCATCTCCATCTCATGCATTCTTTGAATAATTCCTTCTTTCTCTTGCTTCATAGCAACCAATTTCTCATGAATTCTAGTGCTTTCCCTTCCATCTTCATACAGAATTTGCACCATATCCTTTAGGATGTAGAAATCCCGCTTCATCTCTTCATCAAAAAGTCTTGTAAAGGAGGATTTAGAAACCTCACTTGATGAAGCTGTCATCATTATGTAAATGAATTAAGGAACTTCAACAACAATACACAAAGCTTCAAAAACAATATGGCTGTAGATTCAAGCTCTTCTCTGTAGCTTGTATCTCTTCTTCAAGTAGCCTCTTTTGCAAACAGTCCCTCTTATGCTTCAAGGGTTGCCTTTAGGTCCTTTGCGTAAGGAGAATGCTTTCAGCCTTCTTCCTTCTTGTCCTTTTCTGGACTTAGCTAGTAGTAGCTCCCCTTCACCTCTAGCAAAATCATACTTGTAAGCTTCAGTCAATTTGCAGATAGTTAAATTCTTTGCACTATTAAACACCTTTCAAGTCAAACAGGCAACCTAGTGCTCTGTCAAGCAAACAACCTTGTGCTCTGTCAAGAAAGCAACCTAGTGCTCTGATACCACATTATTTGAAATGGGTGGATAACTTGTTATGCTTTTCAAGCACCTCGCTCAGATTTGGATCACTAGAGTCGCGGGCAGATCGTGTCATGGTAGCGACTAAGTTGCTATAGCCATGGGCAGATCGTGTTGAGGTCGCGGCTAGGGCCTTAGGCCAAATCGAGCTGATATGGGCCATAGTTGCGGGATGGGTGTGTTATGCCTGTGGCCAGGGACCCCATAGCCACATGCACAAGGATTTGTGGGGGAGGCTAGGGTCCAGAGAGTATTTTTGGGTTGCGCACTCCCTCAGTCGCGGGCACAGAGTGCCCTAGTAGCGGCCAAGGAAGCTAGAGCCGCAAGCACAGAGTGCTGAGGTCGTAGCTAAAGGTTTCTAGGTAGATCTAAGCCTCATCCAACCACCAATGCAGATGATTGTAGACATCTTTGACAGAGTCCTGGATACAGATCTAGGACATAATAATTGTTTTCCGGTAAGTTTCAGTGATCAGTTATATCCGGGGTTTCGTACAACTGTAGATCTGCTCTATGTATTTCCGCTGCAAGATGTATCTATAGTCTTCATTCAGTATCAAAAGTATTCATCAGTATGTTTCAGCCAGAGTCAGTGCATCTCAATTCTCAGAATCAAGTTCCTTCAACAGAGAGATGTGTAAGGTCACATTATGCTTGTGCTAGTTGTTTTTTACATCATGAAGATATGGATCTATGGATCATTGTACTCTTGTTTGCTGAATCATTTGATGACGATCTAAGAAAAAAACTTTGCAAGGGTTTTCCCCTTAGTGGGTTTTTCCCTGGGTCTCGGACCAATCCTGGTGTTTATGTGTCTCTATGTGTTCATGCTTCTCTTCCTTTAATCTTTTATGGTCTGCTACTTAGATGATGGTATTGTTATTTCTATATAGTTTTATATGTTGATGGTTAATAATGTAAATCTGTATAATGTCATAATGATTTAGGGTGAACTTAACATATTATTGAAGAAATACAACTATCAAAACAAAGAACATTGTAGTTCTATGAAAAATTAACTATTAACACTAGTTAGTCAGTCTAGTAAGGCACTAAATTCTCTGTTTTCTTGGTTTTATGTAGGATCGTAACCATGTTATCACTCGGAAAACCTTGATTTCTTGAACTCTGTGCTGTTATGTTGGCAACAATAATTGTGATTGCTAATATGTTGTGAAAACATTTGGTTTTTTCCTCAACTCTATGTTTTTTCGCCGGTAACAATATTAGTCAATGCTGATAAGTCGTATAAAAAACAAGATCGTGTATTTTTTTTATTCTAAATAATAACAAGAAAGGTAATATTTATTGTAAAAAAACTAATGACATTAACAAGACTTTTGTATTATTTGAATTTCGAGTTGACCTAAGTTAATAATAGTGTATTTGATAACATTAAAAATGACAACAACTATCAACATATCTAGATCTCGAAATAGAGATTTAACTATTAGTCTCTACTCTACTTCGGCCCACCAATATCTTTAGTGAAGTTGCTTTCCAAAATTACAAAATGCATGTTTCCTATTACACCAAATTATTAAAAGGAACTAGAACCGTTGAATATCATTAACATAATAGTCACACTTATTAATCATTGGAAAACACTTTGGTAGCAATGCCAATGGTTATTGCATTGGTTACCAAAACGTTGGTAAATTTCTTGAATCCATATTGATCATGAAAAGCCTATAAAGCCTATAAAACTTAAAGTTCAGTAACAAAATATTTGGTGGTTAATTTTTGAATGATTCTCCAGTACCATATCTAGAGCATGAATTGGATGGAAGCTCCACTTATAGTTATAACATGTTCATGTATAACTTGTAAACTATAGAGTTGATATCAATATGGATCACTCCTAAACTATTATCATTTCAGGCTACATCAGAGCTTGTATTCATACACTATCACTATTCACACGTGGATTTGAGGTAACAGAAGGGTTAAGATTTTGACTCTAGTCTCAAGAAATTTGTTTTTAGTTTCTAGGACATGGTAATGACAGTTGTGTTCAGCATTGACTATTATTTAACTCTCCTTCATTTCTCGAGGTGATTTGGCAATCATCACATGAGATTGTAAGGAGTCATGATACAGGTTAACCACTTAACTATTCTGCCTATTCGAAAGGATATATGTTGAATTTTGTTCAAAAATTTACAACAAAAGGGATTAAATGTATAATTATGTTGCCATGAGTTAATTAGATGTTTTACAATCCACATTTGGTTGTGTCCCTGGGTATATTTTACATTTCAGTATTTTTCTTTAACTTGGAGTTGATATATGGCCATTTTAAAATAAAAATAAATATTTTTTAAATAGAAAAACAATGTGAATTATAATAAAAAAACAAAAATGAATATGTATGTTTAGTTAATTTTAATTAAAAGTATTATAAAACATCAACAATGTTAATTTCACTATGGTCGTTAGATTTGTTTATATTAAAATCTAATGTATAAAAATATTTTACTCACTCAATATCATAACTAAAATGTTTAGATATCCACAATATAATTTCATATCAACTTTAAAAAAAAAAAAAAAAAAACTTGACAAAAATATTTAACATAAGATTTAAATAAATTATTTGAAAATCTATATTAAAAACGACTTCATATATATTTATATAAAAATAAAAAATAAAAATTTAACATTGTATAGTAAAATATTCAATGTTCAAGAAAAAAGCAATAAAAAATTAAAAAATAAAATAATAAAAGAAAAAAGAAAAAAGAAAAAAAAGAAATGTGTAATCATTCAATTCTCAATATAAAAAGTATTAACAATATGTATTATATATAACATTCAAAAATAGAATTTAAATAATAAGACATTATATATAGAAAATATTTATTTTCCAAATTTTATATTTTAACGTGAAGAAATTTGATCCTTCTCCACTCATATTTAAAATAAATCTATATTAATTATATTCTAAAAACACTTATCTATATTGATTACATTCTCGGATCACATGATTAGGGATACTTATATAGATTGGGCTGCTTACCAATATTACCAATATCACAATGTGAAAAATTTGGTAATTGACGCATGCCTGAATTGCTGGATGAATGCCTATATAAAGTTAAATCCTTTCCATGGATAATGCAAGTCGATTTGCAACTTGATTGGATATCTACGATTGATAATATGATGTGAGATGGTTAATATGACCTCTACTCACCTTGTGTGCAAGTCCAATGTGATTCTTTTACCGTGAGAGATTTAGGTCGGGGTTAGAGTCTATATATTGTTAGTTAATAAATATTTTAATATCAAGTTATTTTATACCAAGAGGTTATATGGTGGTATGTCACTATTTTTTTATATAAGTGAATTTTGTGCATATAACAATTATAAATATGTCTATTGTTAATGTGTTTTATTTAATGCTATCAAGTGTTTTAATATTTATTATTTAATAAATATTTACTAACCAACAACATTTTATAAAAAAGTCTATTGTTAATGTGTCTTATTTAATGCTATCAAGTGTTTTAATATCCTAAGTTAATAAACATTTACTAACCAATAACATTTCTTAGTCTGGTTATTTCTTAGCCCTAGGGCACAAGTGATAATTTGTCTGATGAATTATTATGCCTAATTTGTCATAATATTTTTTCCACAGGACAACATGCAATACAATTACGTTGCAATCATAGATTTCATACATGTTGTATTTTTCAATGGTTTTTGCATCAAATTTTATGTCCCCTATGCAGAGATGAGTTGAAGTAGCAATTGGTGTCAATGGAAAGTCTATTGTCTAGTGCTTCCTCCTCATCATCATTCTTGCACTATCTGTCAATTTCATAGAAACCGGGTTTGAGAATTTTGTATTCGAATTATTTTTTCTTTTGTAATTTAGGCTAGATTCTATTGATAATACATAATAATGTACAGAGAAGCTGTGGACCGGGGATATCTAGTTTTAATTAGCCTACCCCCTGTTGAGTAGGTAAATCCCCTCTGTGGACAGAGGCGATCCCTCTAGTCCTAGGGTGGGTCTAGCAACTACAGGAACATACTAACATCTACCTTCCTAGATTGTAAATGAAATTCAGAGCAAGGAAGATGACCTACCTTGTTCTGATGCTATGTTGTCGTTTTCCGTCGAAGCTTCTTGATGCGTTGCTCTCCTCAAGCTTAATACACGCTGTTACCAACGTTCGATTATCTGTATAGAAAATCAAGACACAACAACAAGCGTAAAATCACGACAAACATAAAACAATTACAACCTATCTAACTGATCAAGGAATGCTAGAAATCTCATTATAAATGTAAACAAGAGTAGAAGATAAACATCAGATGCATGTTATTATGAGAATACAACCAAGCCTTGATGTTGAGGCTCTCCTTCAGCAGGTATGTATCCAAGCACGTTTGCAGCACCCTCATACACAAAGGTCTAAGATCTCACTCTGTTCCTAACACACAAAAACAATCACACTCTGCACTATTCTCCCGAGGCTATGATTGCTTCTTCTCTCTATGTTAACTAAGTCAGCAGAGGTGAAAGAAGTTTCCTTATATAACAATGGAGGAGGAGGTTATGGGCCCTCAAATAATGGGAAAAGAGCTTATCCTTTGGAGTAATTCTTATTTATTGGGAACAAGAAGACCAAAGGGGAATTCCTCGGCCATATCCTCAAAACAAACTTCTAGCTCACCGCTTTGCAAAGCTTCTAGTCGCGAAAGCTTCCTTTCTATTTAAAAAACTTTCCAAAAGAGGATCGACGCGGGTCCGGAATAAAGACAGAGCGTCGATTGGCACGGGTCACAGTGCAAATCTCTTCTATCGGTGCAGGTCAGACACTGAGACAAAGCGCCGACCTTGAAAACTAGGTTTTTATAGGGATCTTCTAGAAAAGTTGTAAAGGGAGATGAATTGGAAGACAAAGTGTGGTTCAGGGGTATGTATTCCATGCTTGGAAAGTACACAAGGGTCATTGTATGGGTCCTCCAAGATCAAGGAACAGGGAGTACAAGGATGGTGAAAAAATGTTGTGTAATAACCCCATCTGTGTTTGGTTCAAAAAGGAAAAAAAAGGGAGTTTCGCATGTAGGGGAAACCAAATTTTATAGTTTCATAGAATATCATTGTCTTGTTGTTTATCTAGAATGCTAAAGTAGGCACAAAATTCTATAACAGATATGCAAAAACAAACTAGAAACTGTCACGTAGCCAAGGAGTTATCAAGTTCCTTTTCCTTCATCTTCATCTGCAGGAATTTCTTCCAACGCTAGGCAGGCATACTCTTGGCTAATGACTTCCTCTTCCACGGTCAGGAGAGGCATAAAATCTGAGTGAGTTGCTACCTCGACCAAGGTAGTATCTATGTTGTCTTTGCGCCTGGTGCCATCCAGAGAGAGATTCTAGACCCCGATATCCTCTGTTGAAGGGAGCTTGACAAGTAGACTGACCAATTTCCAAGATGGAAGGAGGGGGGGGCAGAGACACCGGAATGGTTGATTTTTGTCATTGTTTCCTACCCATCTGATTGCTGTGGTGAGAGCTAGGAGGACATGCGTCTGAGTGGGGGTCCGCTTCGGTCTCTATATTTGGAGTACTATTGAGGGGAGCAAGAATAGAGTGGTTGGAGCCGTCGGGGGCCTCAATTATTCTGTCCACAGAGTGAGTGCAAAGGGAATCATTGTGGGTGCAGCCTGGCAGGGTGCCTCTACCTCTGCCTCGGATGGGTCGCATACGGTGGCGAGGAGGCATCGCAGAGTAGGCCGGAAGAATGTCAGGACGTGGATTGAGAGTGATTCGGAGTAACGGGAGGCCTCGAGAGAGCACGACAGTAGGCAGGGCAGCTGGGCGAACAAACCAAGCAAGAAAAGGTGACCAAGTGTGAATGGCTTCAAGCAATTTCATCAAGTGGTAACGATCATGGGCGGACGATGTAGTCATTAAATGTCTAAGTATTGACTTCAAACAATGATGGAGGGGATGTGACTTCCCCAGCGGGCTGGCCTTGCACCATTTAATGGCTTTCTCCATTAGTCATCATGCCATTAAGGTGAGGATTCATGGATGGAAGCCCTCCACGCTGATCTCCAATTGTCGTGTCGTGTGAGGATCCCTTTTCAGGGGCGCATCGATTATCACCCGCATCTGGGGATTTTGTATTCAAATTATTGTTGTGAGAAAGTGTTTAAATTTACACAAGTCATTGATTTTCTCTACATGGAAATCCCCTTTAGAAAACTATTTTTAAAAACATAGAAAATTCATTAAAAATAACCCTTTAAAATGCCATACTGCTCCATACGATAGTATGTTCACTGAACTATGCAATTCCTTTACATTGAATTTCCCATGTTCTCTTTCCCAGAAACGTTTCGTTAAGTCATTTCATGTTTTTATCAACAAATGACTCCAAGGTTCTCAATTGTTGAAAATTCTAACGGTCTTCCTCATGAATAAAGGATTTTGTTAAAACGCTTATACATGAAGTGGTTATCTGAGCATTGAAATGTTTTGAATAGAATATGATTTGCGTCATACACACTGTGTGCTTTGTCTATGAACATCATTAGGGTTCTTATTAAACAACTTGTAGGAACCATAGACGAGTCCCCACGGGCTCCAAACCCTTGCACAATAGGTAGTTGGGATGCCTTAATTTCCATGAGTATGCCTACTTGTACCTGCAACAAGAGAACTTAGGATTCCCTCCTAAGTTTTTAGACAGCTGAAATAGGACCCATATGGATTCACATGTGAAGATCAACTCCATGCAGTCGTTCCCAACTTTATATGTAACTAAGATGAAACATACATTTTCAGTGTTCAACACTTTCTCATCTAAATTTCCACAATGAGCTTGTTACGAATGGTAATGAAAATGGTGCCTTATTATATAGCTTGTAAAGGGACCAATAGTATATTCATAGGATCACAACTCACATAATTTTATGTTGATAAAGGGTAATTACATCATATTTAATGGGTAGGGTTAATGTGGCCTTAATTAATCGCATTGAGTCGACAAAGTTTGTCTTTAGGCATTATTAATCCTAATGAAAGGTACATAAAATATGGGTTCAAGCTTATTCCTGTCATGTTCACCCTATTCGAGGGGGAACAAAGTTAATCAGTATAATCACAAGCATCAATATGTTAATGAGCACTAGCTTGTAATCAATTTTACCTTTTTCTATATGGAGTATAATCATTTTATTGTAGGAAAAAAATGATACTAAACACTTTCTCTGACATAAAAGGGAATGGTTTCTATTTATCAAGCATATTCAAGCAACCAACCACCAATTTCTCTGATAGAGTAGGAAATGTTTTCTATTTATCAATCATACTCAAGCAACTAACCAACCATGAAAAATGAGTAACAACCTTCAATCACAGTGAAGCATTATCTCAAAATATTTGAAATGTGACAAAAAATTATAAACAAAAGTCATATATCCAAAGTCTTTGTAATATTCAAGACTTGATTGGGATATAGATTTAGAATCAATTTTATATTTACAATTATCGCCACCATGCACGATACTTTTGACAAGTATCTATTAATTCAAATGCACAAATGGATCAGACCATCAATAGCCCATCAGGCCACTAAAAAAATAAAACATAGAAGCCTGGAACAAGCTCCTACATCCAATGGAGAATAGTATGTCGTTTGGAATGAAATGAAGTTGATGTACACTATAATTCCAGCTACTAAAATTAGAGAAATATAGCTCATATGTAGTTTCATCTAGCTTAGAGAAGACTATAAATTCCATGCCTACTTATAGAAAAATTGTGATGGCACACATGGTAATGTAGCAATGACAATAAATATAGTCTATAATGAGGAACAACTCAGTGTGCAATTGCATATATTAACAATGGGACATGTCACAAACTTTAAGTTTTTTAAGTGATTGTCAACTGAGATTGTTAGTTCACAGTGATTGTCAACCGGATCAACGTGGACCAACCAGACCTTTGTAGAGGATTTGGGATTTCTACTATGTGTTTGGCCATAAAAAACCAATATATCGCCCTCGAAAACCTTTGTGTGTACTCCTAAGCATATTTCAATGATTGAGGAGGGTGCTAGTTGTGTTTTTTTCAGTCGGTGTATATGCAAAATGAGAACAATATACTTGAAAAAATAATGTGATTGATTTAACGCAAACATGTAAAGTGATGGCACAAACATCAAGAGGAACACAATTCTAATCTTTTTGGATTTTATCTTCTTATATTTGTTTATGGAGCACTTGATTTCTAGAAATAATTTTTTCCATGTCGTTCCTGCAAATGGTTGGACCAGTTGTTGTCAAAAAAAGAGAAACACAAAGGGTTATAGAAAATACATGATATATATATATATAGTTTGGTCAAATTAAAATATGTGGAAAAGAAATGGATATGAAGATAATTAAACAAGGAGGATAAAAAAAATAGAGCATTGCCAATGGAGTGTAGAGCATGGTTCTTTGTTGACATCAGGCATCATTTTTTTTTTTTTTTTTAAATTGCTATAAAGCATAGTTGGTTGATATAAAATCGTTGTTGGATGATTTAACTATGACTTAAATCCCTGTCATTTATTTTTTCAACCCGGACTTCGTGAATTGATGAGGTGTATGTGTACTATATGTACCAGGCGATTATGTCTCAGAAAATATTAATCTAATGCAATAAAATTGAAACAAATTACATAAAGAAATTAATTCAATCCAAATCAATCCAACCCAAACATAAAGAAATTAAATCAATCTTAACAAAACAACATGAATAAAAATAGCATAAAAGAAACTAAATTAAACTTGCATAAATGAAACCACACTTGCTTGAAATGAAACCACACTTTCTGAATTGAAATCACACTTGCTGAATTGAAATCACACTTGCTTAAAATGAAAATAAATGAAATAACATAATTATTTACAACAAAATAAAGAGGTACACAACTTGTGGTTGATAGGGGCCCTCCACTCCTCAGCAAGCACACTAAACGATTGTCAAAGCTTGGAGATCAAAGCAACAATATGTATTCCATAAAATGAAGTTGGAGAAAAACTCCAAAGATATTACAATAATTCAACTCTCTTCCTCTCTATCCTCATTTTACAAATTACAACTTTGATGGGACTCTGACTGGGGTCCTTTGAATGAAGCACTCCTATTTATACAAAAACTACAAATCTCTCCTAGATCCACATTTATCTCTTGTAGTTACAACCATTCACCTAAAAATATGAAATACAAATCCTCTCAAAATTATCTCCTAGTTTTGATAGGAGAAACATATTAAAACATCCATGATTCTTCTCCTTTGAATGTTCTTAGTCAATGATCCAAATCTTCTACAAATATTCCACAAATCTTCATGAGTTGGAATTGAAATTCGAATTTTTGGTTGAGTGGCCAAAAAAGGCTCTTTTAGAATCTTCAAATAGGCCTACAATATCATAAAACTCATACCACTTTTAGACATATGAAAACATGTTAATTTGCTAATATTTAATCATAAATTCTCTTAAAATACTTAAAATAAATGACTTGGAAAATAATATTGATAAACCCATATAATCATGAAAATGATTATCAATGTAGGGTTACAGAGCTACAGAATATGGTAAAGAGTTATGGAATATGTTAAAAATGATGGAAATGAGGGTAAAAGATGGTGACATTTTGGAGGCCCAACAATCTTTTGCATTACTGGCAATAAAAAATCAGCTTTATAGATTTCATTGACCATGATACATAAATTTTATTCATAAGATGTGCTATCCAAAATCATTATGGCTAGTAAAACATTCTTTTTTTTAACCAGTTGCACCAGAAACATTGAAACATGAACTAGAAAATAGAGCAAGGACTGTTGTTTATTATATGGAACAAAATGTTAAAAACAGAAATTTGTTACATGGGTAAATTGCATAGTAGCTATGATATAAAAAAATGAAATTAAAAGGAAGAAAGAAAATAAATTTATGTTGATGGTCTTAAAACTTACATAGAATTGTTATTTTCATTCTTGTTGTTTTCTTGTTTGTTGTTGTGTGCAACTCCTTTGTTTTTTCATGTTTGAAAATAATAACATATATCTAGAATGGAAATTGCAAATATGACAACTATTATGAGTATTGAATGACTGAATTGAGGAACATGAACATTGGAAAAATGGCTCAAACCAACAACAAAGGTATGGTAAGGCAGATGGTATGATGGTTTGTCCAATAGGCATCAAAGACACGGAAGGAAACACTATTAGCTGTGATATTTGTCTAAATGTGGTGAAGCATGGAGACATAATCATTTCTTTGCTTTGTTTTACAAAAAATGAAGTTGTTATTTTGTATGAATAAAAGTAGTTTTCTTTGTTGATGGTTATTTTGCAACATGTCCAAGTTGAAGTCACCAACAAGCACAATTGGGAATTACATATGTATTTGCGAGTGTAATGAAATTTTCTTGAAAATGGAAAATTGCAATTGTTGATTCAATATAGCTTGTTGTATATATGTGAATTGATTGTCAACTATAATATTTTTTGTATAGTATATGAGAATCCCATGTAAGTGCAATAGATGTACGTAGCGATATTTGTTTGCAAACATTGGATTTCATGCAGGTGATTTTGTTTTTATATATTGGATACATAGGATGTTAGCATTCATTAAATCATTGTCAACAACAATATATTCAAAATGCAATGAGAAGTTGTGTGTTTTCAATGAGTATATTGTCAAACATTTCTTTGTTTGAGTTGAATATAAGCTATGTTCAAGTTGATAAAAAGCATTTTCGCTAAGTCTTTGTAGCTCAACAACAATTTTGTCACAAAGAGAGAAGTTTATTTGTTCCAAATTGTTTAAAAAATACAAGGATTTAATATCTTTGACACAAGAAAGTGCAGTGTAGACAAGTCCATGTTGTCTAACCCCTTTTCGGTCAAAAGCCAGTCTATCCATTGTCAAGCCTTATAATTGATGTATGGTTCGTGCACATGTCAATTGAAGAAAGATTTGTTCTCTTGTGAAACTATTTCTATTGTTTGATTCATTATGCCTACAAACTATGGTAATATGTGTCCACTTAGACATTATTCCATATTTGAACAAGTGGAGCATTTTTTCGCTGAATAGTATCAATTGTTGGATCAACAAATTCAATCCAAATTGTGTCATTCTTAGACGTTGTGGATACTCTGAAAATTCCTTCAACACCATTTTTCAAGCCATATTGAATATCATAATTGCCCCAAATCAATTAAACAAGCATATTTTATTTTAGCACAATGGTAGTTGGAAATTGCATCTTCATGTTCCTATTGTGATTTGTATTTATTAATCCAATTGTTCTATCATACACATTTAATATGATTGTTTTTGTGTTGATGAGAGACAACATTTTTTCATTATGTTCATGTACATTCTTGTTTAAGTGGAAGAAATATGGAAATCCTAGATCATTTGGTGGGCATCTATAACAATGTTCAAGAATGCAAGATCATCGTCAATATGTGAACATGTCCTAATTCTATTTAAAATTGACACAAAGTCTTCGTTTTCTTATCGCATCACTTGTTTTAGCTCATAAGTTTTGACATTCTCTTTCCAAAAACTATAAGGAGCAGTAGTCCCTTTCAGACTTGGCTCCTCAAATATCTAGCAATCGTGCATAGGTTGTGGTTGGCACAGGTCACCCAATAATATTATGGTGAGATTTCCAAATGGGGTAGCTAGAGTGTGCATGATTTCACGAAATCACTTGTCAATGTTATATAGAAATCGAGAGTCAATTAATGAAGATTCATCTATGAGAAGAAGTTTAAGTTGTTCTTACTCTTTGGTCAATATATCAAGTGTGTTAGAAGTCAATGGCATCATGTCACATGGTGAAAGCGGCAAGTGAAAAATCGAATGGACTGTAACACATTGTTGCAATATATGCAGTCTTCCCAGTAAATGAAACTATGAAACCTTTTTAAGGGGTCACTTTTTGTAAGTATTTACTATAAAGAAGCACTAGTGCATGGTAAAGTGTTTGTGCATTTAATGTTTTTCCTGTCCCTACACCTGTAGTGATAAACAAATATAAGGGCTTTCCTGGATTGTTTTTTTTTTTTTTTATCCATAATATTATTTGTTTTGTTATTGATTGTTGCTCTTGATTTAGTTGTATCCCAATTTCATGATATGCTATTGTTTCCAAAACAAATGGATGTTTAATGAATTCATTGTTTTTTGTATATCCTGTTTAAATGTTTTCAGGTTGCATTTTCTCTACTATCTCATGTTGAATATCATATTTTTCAATAGGAAAAGTATTAATTCCATCTTCCAATGGGAAGTGAAGCATAAACATATACTCGTTTTTGGATGCAATTGTAGTAGAAGCGAGTTCATATCACCCCATGGTGATTTTGAACGAGAAAATCATTTTTCAGTAGCATAGATAACGTGTTTTTGGGACAAGTATGCCTGAGTCCATATTTCATTAGCCTTTTCTAGTGTGTATTCAGGCTCTTTATATGGGATGTACACCAATTTTTTTTCTCAATAATGTTTTTTAGGGTCTTTTTGTTCATTGTGTCGAATGAACCATATAACACATGAACATTTTCTTTTCTTGGTGGTTGTTTTTGTGGTTAAATAAGAGGAAGCATATTCTTCCAAGAAAATTTTTTCAAGTTCAGTGGCTTATGTGACATACCTATCAATGATTGTCATGCAAAAATATCTTCAGAGTTATCATGTTCTTGTTGCAATAGAATGGGTCCTTTGAGCACCTATGTTTCTTTTCCAACTGGAGCATTGTTAATGAAAATTGTCTTTCTAGAGGATGAGTACAAAGGAAATGAAAGAGAAATGTGAACTACTTATCGAATTGACATTTGTTGCATATTTAACAATGCGTTTACAAGTTTATGAATAGTTGAAATTGTGTTGTCTCCATCACACACAATTTTCTCGAATTATTTTGAAAGTAGATGTCATTTCCAGGCCCGACCCAAATATGTAGACAAGGAGAGGGGGTGTGCCAATTCCTTATGGACCCAATGGTCATATGGAACTAGAGAGGGAAAACGATGAAATAGGGCTTGTAATGTGTGTTATCACTCTAATAATTCTTAATAGTTGTGAGATTTTTTATTTTAGTTTAAACAATATTAGAGGTAACCACAAACCTACTTTTAAGCCTTAGGATCTAGCCTTCCTAATGCTCAAAGAGGGCTCTCTCTATATGATTTATCTTTGTTGATTGTATTTGATATTAGGCTAGTTATGTAGGTGTTGAAGCCTAGAAAATCTCTGCTTCAAACATTGGGGAAAACCACCCGGTCGGGACCTTAGGACAACTCCTTATCCGTTTGGTATGGTGGCTCCGACTGGATTGAAAGGACCAGTTTCCTTATAACTAATGAGTTAATGATGGATTGATTTGGATGAATGAAAATGGGACTAAACGACTGAAATAAAACTATCTAATCTAGTTTAATACTGATAAGGAAATTCTATAACTAACCCGGGTATCATATGTGAATACAACTTAAAATTATTCCAATTTAACAATAACCATAAAAATGTATCAAAGTTTAATTGAAATGTGCAGCGACAAATAAAGATAACTCTGTTTAAGAATTTAAATAGAGTTATATTAGCATATTGTATTCATCATTGTATATCATTTACATACACTTATGAAAGATGAATATTTATAATATACTAAAAAATGATATATAAAGAAATATTGTGAAAACGAAATATATATAAATGATAGCAAATTTAAAAGAGAATATCATATAACAAAAGAAATTAACAATGAATAGATAAAAATACCTTATCCATCTTGAAAGTTTCAAATGAAATCCGATACTCTGATCCAGTAATTCCAATGCAAAATCAAATCCAAGGTACAAAAATGCAACTCTTTAAAAATAATTTCGCACAAAATCACCAGATGTGATCCTTTATAAAATATAAGAGCCAATGGAGTACAGAAATGTAATCTCCAAGTCAAAAATATTACAACTCCGGACCCCTTCTCCAATGCATGAGAGGGGTTTAAATATGATATTACATGAAAACAAAATCCTACTACTACTGCTACAATCTATTAACTTTAAAAACAGAAATGCTATCTTTTGTGGAACTGATTTATTGCTTTTGCTTCTTGTTCAATGTAGCCAGGTGGCAAATTTTCAACATTTCCTGGACCTCCGATGGATGACTCATCTTGGAATGTAACTGTCCAGCGTATGTGGCATCGGAGAATTATGGAATCAAACAATCAACAACATTTGATAGGAATTTAATAGCTAATTGTTGATTGTGTGGCTTAATTAGATAAGTCCACATATTGTCCCAAGATATTGTTTGAAGCTTGTTGATTTTTTGACTTTTATTCATTATTTATTCTTTCCATCTGCAATCGGTTTCTTTAACTTTAGGTAAACTGCCTGGAACACAATCTGAAATGAGATTAATTGCATACAAGTTGTCATTGATAAATTGTGTTATATTACCCATCATGCTTCTAGCTCTTGATATAGCTCTCTCGACTTTCATTAACTGTTGTTCCCACTCTGTAAATAGGATCTCTTTATGTCTTTCTTCTATCCTAGGAAGATTAGCTTTTCTTCATTTTTCTGTATCTTGCCAAGTAAGAAATTCAGAAATCCTTTCATCGGCGTCATCAATTTCTTGCCTGAGAGTAATTATGTCCTAGATCAAGGATGATGTGATATCACAAAATGGTTCTACTTGTGTTAATTTTGTAGAAGATTCATTTAACTGCTGAGACAACAGTTTATTGACTTCAAGAGCCTCCGATTTGAATTCATTTAATTTAGGGAAATCCTTGAACTTATCTAAAGCTGCTTGAAATTCTTTTTCTTGCACAATCTTTGTATTCTTCTCATTTTGCAACAAATTTTGTAGCTTTGAAATTTCTTGATTCAACTGTTGTTGTTTGCTTAAAGCCTGTTCATCAACTTTCTTCTTTTCTGTGGCAAGCTGCTCTTCTAGCTCTTTAGATCTGAGCTCTTGATCTTGTAATTGCTGTTCCAATTGAGCAATCTTCTGTTGATTTTCATTAGCTTGTTCTTCAAGTAAAGCTATATGTAGATCTTTTTGGGTCATTAACTGAGAAACATCCGCAACTTTATCTATCGTTGCAGCACTGTATGCTCCTGCATACTGGGACAACTTAGTGAGATTCTCATATGGATTCACTTCAGCATTCTTATAAACAATATTCATGAACTCCTCCTGTGAAGCAGAAAACGTGTCTTGATCGATTTTTCCTCTCTTTCTCTGTTTTTTCACAACAGCTTTATGTTTAGGACTGTAGAATATATCCAGGGGAGGAATTTCCTCAATCTTCAATATAATTTTCCCTGTAGGATGTTCAGGAATGATTTCAACATCCTGATCTTCTGGCTCTTTCTCTTTGGGATCATCCTGCAGTCCTAATTGATGAGAAAATTGATTATATTGTTTCAACAATTGTGAGGAAACATTAGGATCAACAGAGTCTACTATTTTCTCAGTAGTTTTGTTTCCTCCAAGTTGTGTATCTGATTTCTCTGTATTTGTTTCTTGTTCATTAGCTTTGCTGTCTGATCCATCTTTTTGACTATGCACATTAGTATCAGTACTTGTGCATTCTTTCTCTGTTTGAGCTGTGGACTGCTGATCAGTATTTACATCGGGTTTGCCATCAGTATTCTCTTTCTGAACATTAGGTTTTCCATCAGTGCTCACCTTTTCAATATGTACAACATGATCATTTCCTATTACTTCCTTTTGTATCTGTACAATGGGCTGGCCAATAGCTGATTGTGTAGTGACCTTACTAGTAGATGTTTCTCCTGTTGTTTTTCCAGATGTATCCTCTGTTTCTGACTCTTGCATAGGAACTCTTAATTGGTCTAGAGGAACTTTCAACAATATTTGTATTCTAAATAACATAAATGTATTCATCTCTTCTTTCTGGAATTTGGACTTGGCCAAATTAAAAACTTGAGAAAAGTTCTCTAATGAAACAAACAAATCATTAAATTCATCCGGTTCATGCTCGAATCGAGCAATCGAAACTGAAGAAGTAACATTAAAAGCTATCTTTTGTGGATCATATTGTCTCCCCGGGATTGTTGTGAATTTTAAGTCCTTTATTTTGACGACTTCCTTTTCTGCATGTTTGAATTCATTCAAAGTAAAATGTCCACAATTGAATGGAAAAGAAGGCCACATTATTTTCTTATTGTTGCTTAGAGATCTGGACATTCCTTCAACTGTCAATTGATAGGATATTTCCTGGGCTAGAAGTTTATCTGGAACAAAAAGAGGGAGAACATGGGGTTCCACAATACTCCCGAAAATCTTGACATACGTGAATTTTTCTTCTCCAAACCAATCTCCTATTGAGGATAAGTCAGTTTTAGCTTTGTCGGAGAATCTAGGAGGGAAGCGATTGAAAATGGTTTGAAAGACTGGGATAAGGAAACCATGACATATTCTATAAACATGATCTTTGAAATGAACTTTCCAAAGGAGTTTATGATATATATGAATCGGAGTAGGATCTTTAGAAGTCCATTTCCATCCTAACAAGGGAAACTTAGAATTGAATCAAAGGGCGTCTAGAATATAAGAACAGAGGAAAAAGGGAGTGGCATTTCCAGCGTTTTTATCTTGTCTATATTCGAGTATCCTATTAGCTATCCTATCAGAAAGAATGATAGCCCAGTACATAATTTCGGAATTGACAACAACAAGGATTAAAGGAACCATTTGTATAGAAAACCTAGCAGAATTTTCATTACCAAATAATCTACACATCATGGCAGTGGCATAGCAGTATGGGGGTAAAAGAGAATCTACTGAATACCTACCGGATGATTCATTTTTGTGCTTTTCAGGATTTTTCCTCCATTCTTTGATAGGTTCAGATTGAACCTTATTACTGTCAGCAAACTCTTTGACAAATTCTTTTTTATAAACCTTCTGCGGATTAGGGAGATGATACATTGCCTTAATGTCTTCTGCTTTAAACGATCCAAAAGATTCTCCAGAAGCTGAAATAAACATTCTGTTCTTAATTTCTACATTATCGATGACACATCGAATCACATCATAATAAGGAATGATGTTTGCTCTGGCTGCAATTAGATGTAGGAATGAATTTTCAAGTGTTCTTTCAGTAATCTCAGAGTCAGAATCTGAGTTATCTTCATCTGGAACTGATACCTTTGCTATTGTGAATTTAGGGTTTTCACTCTCAATCAGATTATAAACTCCTTCCCATGTCATTTTTCCCAGCCCTTGACATGATGTATCCATAACTAGCTTCAGCTTTACTGGCCTTTCCTTTGAGACTGTAGGAATCTCAACAAACTTAGCGGCACCAGCAACCTTCATTCTTCTTGTTCTCTTCGACATTTCGGTATCTGGTATTGTTTCCCTCGGTCTGCGAATGAAAGGGTTTAGTGTTCTTTGATTCTGCAAGGCAATAAGCTATCAGTCATGATAAACAAGCAAGTGAAAAGAACAATTATAAAAATTATGAACTCACGATTCATTATTTATTGATTCCGTATAACACTTAAATTTTTTCCTTGGGTCACGCTCACATAAAAACATAATCATAAACCAATATTTGTTTTGATTTTCTATTCAATGTTGAACGTACTATTGGAGATTTTGCGCTTGTGAAATAATATAAATTTACCTATTTTTGAATTCTTCCGATGTGACAAGTGTATAGTGTATGAATATCAATCGCATCAGAAATATTCAAATGGTACATAAATATCACAATACAAATTTCTCCGATTTCCGATTGTGATTATAGTATATCGCATTGGGGAATTTGACCACAAATAATTTATTAGAAAGTTCTCCGATTATGCGATTGCGATTGATCGCATCGCATAAAAAATATGTAAAAACAATGTATAACATAAATCCTTTGTGATTAGCGATTGAACTAATCGCATCGGAGATTTTGAGCTTCTATGTAAAACTTTTCTTTAAAGATTTCTCCGATTTCCGATTGCGATTACTGTTCATGGGACTTTTTATAATTGACTTGTTTTATATGATAAAGTCTTTTATATTTGATCGGATCGGAAGTTTTGAATGTTGTATTTTGTTTGTCCATGCTTGGTAATAAATATATGCAATGAGTTTTCCAAACAATGAATCTTTATTTCTAAGTCTTTTATTCCTATATTAAAAGAAAAAAGGGACCCTATTTCTAAATGAATTTGATTCTAAAATTTTGAAAAAAGGGAGGGTTGTTGTACAGTACAACAATTGGCGATTCACTGAAAGAAACAGTTATCTCTGAAAAAATAAAATGAATGCTATATTTCTATTAAGTAAAGATTTTTAAAGATAATGAAAACTATCTTAGTATAATCAAAATAAAATCTAACTATGAAAAAGAATAAAAATTAATTACAATTTTTTTCTAATTTCTTAAGAATAAAAACATTTTTGGGTTATCTCAAGCTTTGATTGGTTGTTAATAATGAAGTAAGTGGATTTCTCCAGGTTTGGTTTTATAATATACTCTATTGTCATAGGCATTGCCTCTGCTGCCTGCAAACATTCATAGTCTCGACAGGGTTACCTTTTAACCATTAACTTATTCATTGTCCCATTCAACTAATATTATGACTTTTTAAAAGATAAATTCATAAGACATTTTATCTCATGTTTTTTTCTTTTACTTATTTTTTTATTTTTAAGAGCCATTGTTCTGGTTTGGTAGCCAGTTAATAACAATGTCATTCACTAGTTGTAATTAAACTGAACAAGTTGGCTCGTGATGAGACCCCTTGTCTTATATTTATAAGCCATTACCCTGTTTTGATATGCAATATTGGTAATATCAGTTTTATTACTTCTTATGAACATGGTAAGCAGGCTCGTGATGAGACCTCTTATCTCTTAAAATTTTCATATAATTTCTTAGAATTACATTCTAAAAAATCACAACTTAAATGGATGGGGTGAAATATTTTTATCCTTAAGAATCAATGGATGAGAATTTTCAAAGCTTCTTGAGTACCAAGACTTTGAAAAAATCTTTACTTTTATAGATAACATTTCTCTGCTCAATAAAATTATAATGATTTACATTTTCCTCAAGTTTTCAAAAGATCATGCAAATGATTTGAATATTCTTTCAAAGTTTTAACATCTTATTTTAAACTATCTAAAAACTGTGATCATCTCTTTAAAAATTCTTATTTACACAAAATAAATATTTATAATATTCTTCCTAAGAAATTTTCTAATAGTAAACAATCAATTAGAGACTTATTAACAACCTTTATTAACAAAATAATTAAAAATCTACAGAAAGGAATATGTACAAGTAAGAAGGGGTTACCTTCTTATGAAAATAATTTCTTTAAGACAAGCCCATTTACAGGAAGAGACTCCCTCTTTCCTGTTAAATCTTGAAGTATGAATGTATTTGAGCCTATCTTTTCAATAATCTGAAATGGTCCAAGCCACATTTTCTGAAATTTGGTATGCTTACCTTTTTCTTCATGTGCTTTATCCCACTTCAGAACAAGATCACCTTTTGACAAAATCTTTGAGCCAGTAGAACTTGCATCAAAAGAAGATTTTACAAGCTGTTGATGTTTTTCATGAATGATTTTTGCTTTATTTCTATCTTCTTCTAATTTAAGGATTTGATCGTATCTCAATTGAATGGATGAAGAAGGATTTTCTTCAATGAATTGCACTAGGGCTAATGATGGGAGAGTAAGATTTGATGGTATTACAGCTTCTTTTCCATAAACTAAATTGAAAGGTGAAGTTCCTATTGAAGTTTTTTGAGTAATACGATCAGCCCATAATGCAAAAATTAAAGATTTGTTCCAATTCTTTTGATTTTGATCAATGGTCCTTTTAATGATTTTGATAAGTTTTTTGTTAGTGGATTCAGCTAAACCATTACCTTGTGGATAATAATTTGCTGAATATTTCAGTTTGAAACCTCTTTTGATTGCAAATTCCATTATACTATTTCCAGAAAAATAAGATGCATTATCAAAGACAAGAGCGTTAGGTACACCAAACCTGGTTATGATGAATTGATCTATGAAATCAATAATTGCATCAAAATTGGCTACCTTCAAAGGGATTGATTCTACCCATTTCGTAAAGTAATATGTTGCTGTAAGGATGTATTTGTGCTGTTTGGAAGAATTAGGTACTATCTCACCAATAATGTCAAGCCCCCATTGCTCAAATGGTTGCTCAATATTTACTGGCTACAAAGGAAAAGCAGGTTTCCTTTGTCTTCCACTAGCAGTTTGACAAATTTTGCACTTCCTCGCATAATCATGCGTATCTTTAAAAAGGGTAGGCCAATAATAACCAACATGGATTATTTTGTGAGCTGTGGTATCACCTCCAAAATGACCTCCTGCTGGTCCATCATGTAATTCCTGCAATACCTTTTCAGCTTCAGTCTTTTCAAGACATCTTAATAGGATTGAGTCATAATTCTTTCTGAATAACACATTATCAATGATCTCATATTTAATAGCTTTCAATCTTAAAGCATGTTTGTTCTTATAACTGAGATTATAAGGAGCATACCCATTTTTCAAGTAATAGATGAGATCAACATACGGAGATTCATAATCTGTAACACTTATCTGACTTACTTGAATATCATTTTTCGGATCTTGATTTTCTGGTATGTTATGAGCTCCTGCCAATAATCTGCAAAATCCTTGTCCTTTAACAATCTTAGCTGGCTTAATATCAATATCATATTCTTGCAAAGCTGTTACCCAGTTAGCTCTCTTTTCTCCTGCTTCCTTTTGAACTAATAATTGTCTCAATGCAGAGAATGGGACAATGATTTTTGTATGTGTTTTCAAGAGAAAATGTCTGAAATGTTTGATTGATTTAAACACGGCAAAGGCTTGTTTTTCAACATTGGAATAATTAAGCTCAGCTCCTTGCAGATTTGAGCTAAAGAAAGAAATTGGTGCTTCAATTTTCTGATCATTGAGCTGTGTTAAAACAACAACATAGGATGTTTCGGTGGCCAAAGTATACAAAGTAAAATCTTTAGAAAAATCAGGGGTATTCAATGCTGGTGCATTAATGATCGCTTGTTTGATTGCCTCAAAGGCTTGTTTCTCTTTATTCCCCCATTTGAATACTGAATTTTTCTTGATCATATTTTGCATAGGTAAAACAATTTGAGAGAAATCGGGAATGAATATTTTTACAAAATTGATTTGCCCAAGAAATGATTGCATGGATTTTTTATTATGAGGTAAAGAAATATCAGAAATTTCTTTCACTCTATCTGGATCAATATATATACCATCTTTTGACACAAAAAATCCTAAGATTTTTCCTTCATCAAGAGCAAAGAAAGATTTCTTTGGATTCAAGGAAATACCAAACCTTCTACATCTTTCAAATATTTGCTTTAAATCATGTACATGATTGGCTCTCTTTTTTGAAAATACTGTTATGTCATCAAGATAAATAAAAAATGATCTATTGATCAGACCTTTAAATGCTATGTCCATGGCTCTTTGGAAAGTTGCTCTTGCATTTATTAGACCAAAAGGCATTTTCTGATAAGCATATGTTCCCCATTTGGTTCTGAAAGTGGTTTTCAACCTATCCTCTAGATGAACTAAGATTTGATTATAGCTTGAGAAACCATCAAGGAAGGACATGAGTTCAGAACTAGCTACTTTTTGAAGTATCTGTTCCATGGTTGGCAATGGGAAATTGTCTTTTAAACATGCCTTGTTTAAATTTCTAAAATCAATACAGATTCTTATATCACCATTTTTCTTCCTTACACGTACCATATTGGAAACCCAATTGGAATGCCTTACAGGAAAAATGATTTTGGCTTACAAGAGTTTATTAAGTTCTGATTTGATTTGAATTTCAAGATTTGGATGAATCTTTCTTAACTTCTGTTGAATAGGTTTAATATTAGGAAGCATTGGAATTATGTGTTGAATAACAGAAGTATCATACGTTTTTAAATCATCATAATTCAAAGCAAAAACATTTTTATAACTACTCAAGAGTTTGATAAAAGCATTTCTTTCTTCTGGAGTTAAATTGAGTCCCAAATTAACATTTTGAGGATTAGAGTCAGAGCCAAGGTTTACTAATTCAAACTTCAAAGTGGAACTTTGAAGTTTAGCATTAGTGACTTTCTTGAATCTATCTTTTATATCATATAAGTCCTCTAATTTAACAACAGATTTCAGAATGGGATTTTCATTACCTTTTGAAGTAATTTGTAGATCATGATCATCTTCATCAATTATTTGTTCATCATATGATTTTTTTGAAGTCATGAAATTCAAAATATCTTGATCATGGTAGAATACTCTCCAATTTGTGATATTATCTGGAACAGATGGGCGAAAAATCAATTCTACTAAAAATCTATCAGGACTACAATCTTCAGCAAGAAGGAGTTTGGATGCAACATTAGCTAACAAATTAGCTGATGTATTTTGATTCCTAGGAATAGAAGAAATATTGAATGCTAAAAAATGAGTGGTAAGATCTTGCACTAGGGTTTGATAGTGTTTGAGGTGTCCTGAAAGGCAATGGATGGTATTTCTAACTTGTTTTATGACAATTTCGGAATCACCATAGACTTTCAAGTATTTAACATTTAACCCTATAGCTTTATAAAGCCCTTAAATCAAGGCTTCATATTCTATAGTATTGTTTGTACACTCAAATTCTAACCTACATGATAGCATGGTTTTCTCTCCATCTGGATCAATTAAGATGCATCCTGCTCCAGCCCCATCACTAGATTTTGATCCATCAAAATATAATGACCAAAATAAAGATTTATCTATTGGTTTATCTACAATTGTATAAGAAATATTTACAATTCTAGAAGAATCAGACTGTGAAAAATTTTCTATTTGAGAAACAAAATTATTTACAGAAAAGGGTGATTGTGGTGCTTTGAAGTTCCCAAGGAATGACTCAACAGAATAACCTCCAAGAATATTGTTGTTGAAAGCTACAGGTTCATTTGATTGTTCAAATTTAGTAATGGTGTGCATCATATGTTTTTCTCGTTCAACTTTGATTTGATTTGGTTTCCCTTTGTAGGGAAGCCACATATGTGAATAATCAATTGCGATATAACCATTAAGTTTTGCAGACCAGTCTCTGCTTAAGACTAATCCATAGAATTCAGGAATATCTACAATCAAAATATCAATTCTTTGGACAATCCTAGGATCAGAAGCTAGTCTGATACTAACTGAATTGATTTCCCCTGCAACTTGAACTTCAGAGCTATCCAATTGAACTATGTGAACTGCCGATTTTTGTGGTTCAATATTCAATTTGGCACAAACTGAAGTAGGCGTTATATTAGAGGATGCTCCAGAATCGATTAAGCAATTATGCAGATTCTTATTATACATTTCATAAGTCAAAAGAAAAGGAGGAGTCTGAGAATTCGATCTTTCTCCAATGAGCACAGTATCAGTAGCATCTACTTTGTTTGGTGGCTTACCGGTCCCTTTAGCTGCTTTTGCAACTATACCACTTGGTAAAGGAGTAATTGGTGTAGCATTTAACTCTTTTAATAACAAATTCTGCTGGTGTTTAAGTTTGCTGAGTTCATGTAAGGAAATGTTTGCTTTAATCTTTTTCATGTCTTCAACAATGTTATAATCCATGGGATCTGATATCACTAAAGTCTTTGATGTCGATGTAGGAGGATTAGAAGAAGATGGCTGATTTTGAGTGGGTAATGGAGAAGTTTTCTTTGCAGGGGATTTGTCTTTGGTACTTGGAGTCGTAGTTTTCTTCTTAGGAACTATTTGTACAGGTTCTGATGTAGATTTACTCCTAGTACTTACAGGCATAGCTTCTTGTTCTACCTCACTATCAGAATTAGGGAGAATAAAATCCCACATTCCATGCAATTCAGCTATTTCTTCATTCTCATCTTCCTCCTCTGATACTGGAGGAGTATCTTCTTCTTCTTCCTCTTCTGATTCTGCATTAGAGATTGAATTGGGAGGTTTATATTCAACTTCAGTTCTTTTAAAATTTCGGAATTGTTTTTTGGTAGAGGTCTCTTCCACTTGCTTTTTAATTTCAACCATTTCATTAGACATGGTTTTAAGAACTTTCTGTAAACCTTCCATGTCATATGGGTCTTTGGCTATCTTTTTTCTTGAATCATCTTTAAAGCTGACTTTCTTGGATTTTCTTTCCTCAATAGCATTTTTCTTATCTAGAGAAATAATTCGTTTCTCTACTGCGATAACTTCTTTCATATTCTCAGCTAAAGTAGGTTTTGCAGCTCTATCTACAAAAATTGCTATGTTTGAGGGCAAAGCAGTTATGTACCATTCACTTTTGACTTGTTCACTAGGCTTTGAATCTGTAGGGATTTTGTTCAAAAGTTTGTTGAATCTAGAGTTGAAATCTTTAATGAGCCCCTTGGGTTCTGTCTTCAAATTTGAGAGATCGTTGATTAAAGTGGCTATTGATCTGTCATCTCCAAATTTGGTTAAAAAATGATCTGCGAAGATATCCCAACTTGTTATGGATCCTGAAGGTAATGAAAAGTACCAGGATCCTGCTGCCCCTTGAGGAGTATAAGGGAATAGTCTGACTACAACATCTTCTTCTTCGACTCCATTCAAATTTACAGCCAACATAAAGTTATTGATGTGTTCTTCAGCTTGAATGTTAAGCTCTGGAGTGAACTTTGGAAGCCATTTTCTAGGATTTTCAGGTAAATCATGTAAAGGTGCAGGCATGTTAACAGCCCCTGGACTAGCCCATTGTCTCTGTGCCATTATTGTAACAAATTTTGAAGGAGTAGTAGAGAATGGTGGTGTTTGAACAGAATTTGTTGGAATAGATGATGTTGGGATTGATGATGATTGAGCAGATGATGTGGAAACAACTGCACTTTGTTGAGTTGGGGTTTGGGAAACAGGTGATTGAATATGAGATGAAGAACTTATATCACTTTATGATTCCGATTGAGTTCTTCTTGTCATGACTCTACTAGGTAAAGGGAATTCTATCGGAGGAATACCAGGTTTTTCACTTTGTAGCCTAGTAAGAGGTTTTGAAGAAATAAATTTTGAGGTTACACTACCTTTAGATATTTCAGACTCATCTAGAGATAATGAGAATCGTTTCAATTTATGGATTAAATCTTGTACTTCAGGAGACTCAGGAGGTTGTTTGTCTGATTGTTTTGAGACTTTGGTAGTGGGTGTCTGAATATTCTTCTCAATTCCTTCTCTAGGATTTTGTAATTCAGAAGAAATTGAAGAAGTTAATGAGGGTGTTTTGCTCTCAGAATGGCCCGTGGATAAAGATTTACTTGCCATTCATAGCTCATGCCCTCCTTCTAGCACCAAAAATGTTGAAGCCTAGAAAATCTCTGCTTCAAACATTGGGGAAAACCACCCGGTCGGGACCTTAGGACAACTCCTTATCCGTTTGGTATGGTGGCTCCGACTGGATTGAAAGGACCAGTTTCCTTATAACTAATGAGTTGATGATGGATTGATTTGGATGAATGAAAATGGGACTAAACGACTGAAATGAAACTATCTAATCTAGTTTAAGTACTGATAAGGAAATTCTAAGACTAACCCGGGTATCATATGTGAATACAACTTAAAATTATTCCAATTTAACAATAACCATAAAAATGTATTAAAGTTTAATTGAAATGTGCAGTAACAAATAAAGATAACTCTGTTTAAGAAATTAAACAGAGTTATATTAGCATATTGTATTCATCATTGTATATCATCTACATACACTTATGAAAGATAACATTTCAATTATACTCAAAAATGATATATAAAGAAACGTTGTGAAAACCAAATATATATAAATGATAAAAAATTTTAAAGCGAATATCATATGACAAAAGAAATCAACAGTGAATAGATAAAAATACCTTATCCATCTTGAAAGCTTTCAAATGAAATCTGATACTCTAATCCGGTAATTCAGATGCAAAATCAAATCCAAGGTACAGAAATGCAACACTTTAAAGATAATTCCACATAAAATCGCCAGATGTGATCCTTTATAAAATATAAGAGGCAATGGAGTACAGAAATGTAATCTCCAAGTCAAAAATATTACAACTCCGGACCATTTCTCCAATGCATGAGAGGGGTTTAAATATGACTTTACATGAAAACAGAATCCTACTACTACTGCTACAATCTATCAACTAAAAAACAGAAATACTATCTTTTGGGGAACTGATTCATTGCTTTTGCTTCTCGTTCAATGTAACCAAGTTGCAAATTTTCAGCATGTCCTGGACCTCCGATGGATGACTCATCTTGGAATGTAACTGTCCAGAGTATATGGCATCAGAGAATTCTGGAATCAAACAATCAACATCATTTGATAGGAATTTAATAGCTACTTTTTGATTGTGTGGCTTAATTAGATAATTCCACATATTGTCCCAAGATATGGTTTGAAGCTTGTTGATCTGTTGACTTTTATTCATTATTTCTTCTTTCCATCTACAATTAGTTTCTTTAACTTTAGGAAAACTTCCTGGAACACAATCTGAAATGAGATTAATTGCATACAAGCTGTCATTAATAAATTGCGTTATATTACCCATCATGCTTCTAGCTCTTGATATAGCTCTCTCAGCTTTCATTAACTGATGTTCCCACTCTGTAAACAGGATATCTTTATATATTTCTTCTATCCTAGGAAGATTAGCTTCTCTTCCTTTTGCTATATCTTGCCAAGTAAGAAATTCAGAAATCTTTTCATCAGCTTCATCAATTTCTTGCCTGAGAGTAATCATGTCCTGGATCAAGGATGATGTGATATCACAAAATGGTTCTGCGTGTATTAATTTTGTACAAAATTCATTTAACTGCCGAGACAACAGTTTATTGACTTCAAGAGCCTCGGATTTGAATTCACTTAATTTAGGGAAATCCTTGAACTTATCTAAAGCTGCTTGAAATTCTTTTTCTTGCACAATCTTCGTATTCTTCTCATTTTGCAACAAACTTTGCAGATTGGAAATTTCTTGATTCAACTGTTGCTGTTTGCTTAAAGCCTATTCATCAACTTTCTTCTTTTCTGTGGCAAGCTGTTCTTCTAGCTCTTTAGATCTGAGCTCTTGATCTTGTAATTGCTGTTCCAATTGAGCAATCTTCTGTTGATTTTCATTAGCTTGTTCTTCAAGTAAAGCTATATGGAGATATTTTTGGGTCATTAACTGAGAAACCTCTGCAGCGTTATCTATTGTCGCAGCACTGTATGCTCCTACATATTGGGATAACTTAGTGAGATCCTCAGATGGATTCACTTCATCATTCTTATAAACAATACTCATGAATTCTTCCTGTGAAGCAAAAATTGTGTCCTGATCCATCTTCCTTCTTTTTCTCTGTTTTTTAACAACAACCTTATGTTTAGGGCTGTAGAATACATCCAGAGGAGGGATCTCCTCAATTTTCAACACAATTTGTCTTGTAGGATGTTCAGGAATGATTTCAACATCCTGATCTTCTGGATTTTTCACTTCAGGATTATCCTGCAGTCCTAATTGATGAGCAAATTGATTATATTGTTTCAACAATTGTGAGGAAACATTAAGATCAAGAGAGTCTACTATTTTCTCAGTAGTTTTGTTTCCTCCATGTTGTGTATCTGATTTCTCTGTATTTGTTTCTTGCTCAATGGTTTTGCTATCTGATCCTCCTTTTTGATTATGCACATTAGTATCAGTACTTGTGCATTCTTTCTCTGTTTGAGCTGTGGACTGCTGATCAATATTTACATCGGATTTTCCATCAGTATTCCCTTTCTGAACATCAGGTTTTCCATCAGTGCTTACCTTTTCAGTATGTACAGTGGGCTGGTTAGTAGCCGATTGTGTAGTGACTTTACTGGTAGATGTTTCTCCTGCTGTTTTGCCAGATGTATCCTCTGTTTTTGACCCTTGTATAGGAACTCTCAATTGGTCTAGAGGAACTTTCAACAATCTTTGACTTCTAAATAGCATAAATTTATTCATTTCTTCTTTGTGGAATTTGGACTTGGCCAAATTATAAACTTGAGAAAATTCATTTAATGAAACAAACAAATCATCAAATTCATCCGGTTCATGCTCGAACCGAGCAATCGAAACTGAAGAAGTAACATTAAAAGCTATCTTTTGTGGATCATACTGTCTCCCCGGGATTGTTGCCAATTTAAAACCATTTATTTTGGCGACTTCCTTTTCTGCATACTTGAAGTCATTCAAAGTAAAATGTCCACAATTGAATGGAAACGAAGGCCACATTCTTTTCTTACTATTGTTCAGAGATCTGGACATTCCTTCAACTGTCAATTGATAGGAGATTTCCTGGGCTAGAAGTTTATCTGGAACAAAAAGAGGGAGAACATGGGGTTCCACAATACTCCCGAAAATCCTGACATACGTGAATTTTTCCTCTCCAAACCAATCTCCTATTGAGGATAAGTCAGTTTTAGCTTTGTTGGAGAATCTAGGGGGAAAGCGATTGAAAATGGTTTGAAAAACTGGAATAAGGAAACCATGACATATTCTATACACATGATCTTTGAAATGAACTTTCCAAAGGAGTTTATGATATATATGAATCGGAGTGGGATCTTTGGCAGTCCATTTCCATCCTAACAAGGGAAACTGAGAATTAAAACAAAGAGTGTCTAGAATATAAGCACAGAAGAAAAAGGGAGTGGTATTTCCAACGGTTTTATCTTGTCTGTATTCGAGTATCCTATTAGCTATCCTATCAGAAATAATAACAGCCCAGTCCATAATTTCGGAATTGACAGCAGCTAGGATTAAAGGAACCATTTGTATAGAAAACCTAGCAGAATTGTTATTGCCAAATAATCTACACATCATAGCAGCGGCATAGCAGTATGGGGGTGAAAGAGAATCTACTGAATACATACCGGATGATTCATTTTTGTGCTTTTCAGGATTTTTCCTCCATTCTTTGATAGGTTCAGATTGAACCTTATTACTGTCAGCAAACTCTTTGACAAATTCTTTGTTATAAACCTTCTGCGGATCAGGGAGATGATACATTGCCTTAATGTCTTCTGCTTTAAATGATCCAAAAGATGCTCCAGAAGCTGAAATAAACATTCTGTTCTTAATTTCTACATTATCGATGACCCATCGAATCACATCATAATAAGGAATGATGTTTGCTCTGGCTGCAATTTGGTGTAGGAATGAATTCGCAAGTGTTATTTCAGTAATCTTAGAGTCAGAATCTGAGTTATCTTCATCCGGAACTGATACCTTTGCTATTGTGACTTTAGGGTTTTCACTCTCAATTAGATTATAAACTCCTTCCCATGTCATTTTTCCCAGCCCTTGACATGATGTATCCGTAACTAGCTTCAGCTTTACTGGCCTTTCCTTTGAGACTGTAGGAATCTCAACAAACTTAGCGGCACCAGCAGCCTTCATTCTTCTTGTTCTCTTCGACATTTCGGTATATGGTATTGTTTCCCTCGGTCTGCGAATGAAAGGGTTTAGTGTTCTTAGATTCTGCAAGGCAATAAGCTATCAGTCGTGATAAACAAGCAAGTGAAAAGAACAATTATAAAAATTACGAACTCACGATTCATTATTTATTGATTCCGTATAACACTTAAATGTTTTCCTTGGGTCACACTCACGTAAAAACAGAATCATAAACCAATATTTGTTTTGATTTGCTATTCAATGTTGAACGTACTATTGGAGATTTGGCGCTTGTGAAATAATATAAATTTACCTATTTTTGAATTCTTTCGATGTGACAAGTGTATAGTGTATGAATATCAATCGCATCGGAAATATTCAAATGGTACATAAATATCACAATACAAATTTCTCCGATTTCCGATTGTGATTATAGTATATCGCATCGGGGAATTTGACCACAAAGAATTTATTAGAAAGTGCTCCGATTATGCGACTGCGATTGATCACATCGCATCAAAAATATGTCAAAACAATGTATAACATAAATCCTTTGCGATTGGCGATTTGCGATTGAACTAATCGCATCGGAGATTCTGAGCTTCTATGTAAAACTTTTCTTTAAATATTTCTCCGATTTCCGATTGTGATTACTGTTCATGGGACTTTTTATAATTGACTTGTTTTATATGATAAAGTCTTTTATATTTGATTGGATCGGAAGTTTTGAATGTTTTATTTTGTTTGTCCATGCTTGGTAATAAATATATGCAATGAGTTTTTCAAACAATGAATCTTTATTTCTAAGTCTTTTATTCCTATATTAAAAGAAAAAGGGACCCTATTTCTAAATGAATTTGATTCTAAAATTTTGAAAAAAGGGAAGGTTGTTGTACAGTACAACAGTAGGGTAAATTGGTTTTGGATTTTTATTTGATTTGGTGGTGAAATCACTTACTTACATGGATAGATGTAGGTTTGTATTTCCATTGGGTTAATGGAGTCAATGTGTCAAGAAGTCAGATCAGGATCAAGTTCTAAAGGGAAATGTTTACAGGGAAAGATAGCTGAGTTACTTCAGATCTTCAAGGATGATGGTGAAAATGGTTTTAATCGGGGTAAAAGAGCAATTAAGGTTTCTTAAATTTGGATTATGAGTGAAAAGGCAGAGGTCAATTGAAACTAGGGAGCAATTAAGGATTCCCTAATCTAGATATCAGTGGAAAACAAATAAATGATAGTCAGTCAAAATAGAGTGCTTTTAGCATATTCTAAAATAACAATTCCTGATTTACCATTTAGATTTAGAACACATTCAAGTGTTGATGAAAAACATAAGAAATTGACAAGGAAACAAGTGAAAATACTTCACTGTAGTGGCCCAACACATTAATCCTATGGTAAAATGAATCGAGGGAGGTTAGGGTTTGCTCTGCGCATGGCGGAATCCTAAGCTTCTGCAGGTGAGCCCTACCTCAGGCCACGAGGGAAGAGTGATGTGACAGGCATACCCTCTCGATGTCAGAGGCCTGCACACACCTGGACCTCCCCGGGCCGGCCACGAGCAACACGTTTCAAGGTTGGAGGAGTCTTTGTTTTTAACCGGCGGCAGGATGAAGGCAAAGATTTTTTTAGGCTTTGTTACCTCATGACGGGGTTTCTTTACTAAACAGCTGCGGTTTTCTAGCTATGGCGGTGTCGGGCTAGGGTTTTGTGTAAGCCGCAACAATGGGTTTTGAGCGTGATTACGTGGATGTAGAGCCAACGTCGGAAGACCTACTTACTGTTTGGGGTCATGAAGTTTCTACACAGAATCCAGATCGGTTTTTTCAGAAATCGGCTGTGAAAGCTGTCTTTCTGAGCAAGGAGAAAGGAGCCAGATATTTTTCCAACAGACCCGCTACACTTCAAAAGCCATTTCAAAACTCGGCGGGAGGTGCTTGGAAGGCTGATAACGCTGCTCTTTTGGGTCGTGATGGTATTGATTGCGGTGGAGAGGATGGTAGCAGCCAACTTCGTGCTTGCGGTGAAAATACTCCACCTTCGGGGCCAGGTAATCCAATTTTCCCTACTCTTACGGATGGTTTAGAAGATGTAGTGCCTAGCTGTGGCATGCATGTGCAGAAAGGGTTCAAAGACGCAAGAGAAGAAGGCTATAGAGGGCTCGAATTTGGTGGGGTGGTTTTTAGAGGCGAGGGTTGTGATAAAAGGAATCCGGTCCCGAGTCAGAGCTTGGTCACCAATTCAGCCTTTCCCACTTTTAATTCAGCACAGGTGGGCTTGATCCCACCACAGAAGGACGCTTGGATCTGGGGTGATGCTCTCGGGTCTGGGCATAAGAGCCATCCGAACACCCCCGCGGCAGGTGAAGGGAAAATTCAGTCGGTGGAAGCTAATCCTGGGCTCAAATCGGTTCAGGCGAGCGGTTAGGTCGATAGGGAGGCCTCGGATAAGGGTTTGGAGGTTCGAGCTACCTGTGACTCAGAGGTAAGGCGACAGGAGTCACCTAAAGTTGAGGAAGCAGATGCCCAGACGGCTCAGGAGTTGGGGGAGGGTGAAAGGCAGACAGAGGCAGTGGGAGGAAAATGCAAGAAGCAGAATCCCATTAAGAAAAAGGAGACCCGCCCTAGCTGTGTCCTCGGGTTGGACATTCTCGTTGAAGAAGTGATGGCAGCATCAGAAACAAGGTTAGTTGGCAGAGTGCGTGGAAGAAAATACACGGTCGATTACATATGGGATTGGGTCCAGACAGAATAGGGAAAATCCCCTGGGCAGCCGGCGGAGATAAAAGTCTTGGACAAAGGGTGGTTTACCCTGAGATTCGATCATAAGGACCATGTTGATTGGGTGCTCGAACGGAATTGGTATTTTGGCAAACGACCAATCCTCTTCTGCAGATGGACCCCTATGTTCGATGCCCAAACATAAAAAATGAATGAATCCCCTGTTTTGGACCGACTCAGTCTTCATATCCATTGGGAACACGCTGGGTAAATATTTGGAAGTTGATAGGTCCTTTATCCAAACCAATGACCTCAGTGCGGCAAGGATCCTTGTAAGCCTCAACCCCAGAGAGGGGCTTGCGGATGCCATCACCCTAAAATACAGAGACTTGGAATTCCTACAAAAGCTGGACTATGAAAATTTGCCATTTAGATGCCACAGATGCCACAAATACGATCACCTGGCTAAAGAATGTCCATTGGGTCATCGTCGCAGAAGAAGCCACTACAAAGTTACAAGGAAACCGACGGTTTATCCCATCCCAGAACCAGCTAAGGCGGCTTCGCAGACTCCTATGGAGGAGAATACAGGGGTCAACTTGGGGAATGTGACTCCTATTGACCTAACTCAGCAGGCAGCCCCAGATCCCATCACTGAGAAATCACCTGCGCTGTCGGCTTCTCTGGCTCCCTCAGCAGCTGAGACAGAAGGGGCTTCACAGGCAGGTATGCTTTTCTCTTCCCCCTCTTCCCTCTATTTTTCTGCTTCTTTACTTGATTTGGTCATTTCTGAGCCTGATCCCTCCAGGCAGTTACAGATGGAGTTATCTTTTTTAAACTTAAACCAGCCTCCTATTGACAACTTGGTTGTCTCGGTGCCTCCGCCCTCTGAGAACCCTCCCACTCCTTTTGATGATCCTCTGGCCCCCAGTCGCCCTATGGCGCCTCCTCCCCTTCCTAATGCCCCCCCTATAACCTGAGATCATTGGTAAACCTCCCTGGGAAAGGCATTGCTCTAGGAGGATTAGAGTCGGATCCTGTGCCTATTGGGCCTAGAAAAATGAGAGGTATAAAATCTGATATCTCAAAGGCACAACTTAAAGAAAAGATAGATATTGTTGATGGGAAACAGAAATCCTCGACTGGGGGGCTTAGAGAAACAAAGCCACCCCCTGATGTATAAGATGATTTTTCTTTTCTACAACTGTAGGGGGTTAGCTAGTCAACCCAAAAAAATAGCCCTGAGGGATTTGGTCAGAGTTCATAGCCCGGACGTCCTTATGCTACAAGAGACCCTCAGTAAAGGAGAGGAAGTCATAGGCCTTCTTAAGAATTGTTTCCTAGATGGATCTTTCAGGCCCTTGATGCCAATGGGCACTCTGGTGGTGTGGTCACTAGATACAAAGCAGGGAATCTACAAGAAATATCATCCTGGAGGTTTGAAAATACTCTGGCAGTGGAATTATATTCAAATTAGTTATGCCTCCCTCTCCTCCTTCTTAATGTGTATGGGCCTTGCCAGGAGAGGGAGCTGTTCTGGACTTCTTTTTTTCTGAAACCTTGCCTAGCCCATCCCAATCTGATCATTGGAGGTGACCTTAATTTCTCCCTGGGGGTCTCGGAATCTTGGGGAGCCAATGCTCGAGCCGATCCCTTGACCGATTTATTTCTATCTAATATTGCCTTCTCTCGCCTGGTGGATGCCTCGTTGCTTAAACCCATACCTGCCTGGAGGAATAAAAGAGTCGGGGAGGACAGGGTGGGAAAGAAACTGGATCGTTTCCTTTTGGGTGAAGAGTTAGCGGAGAAACTGTCTATTTTTAGGCATTGGTTGGGTGAGGGAGGTATGTCTGACCATTTTCCTATCCTGTTGGAGGCAAAAGGGGCCCTCAAAAAACCAGGGTCTCCCTTTAAGTTTAACTCTTCTTGGTTGTCTGATGACTCCTTCATCGCTCTATTCCACTCAACTTGGAGGAGAGATGGGTCAGGAGGTGGAGATGGTCTGAGTCGAAGTAAGGCTTTCATGAATAACCTCAAAAGGCTGAAGGCTACAACTAAGGAATGGGTTATCCCAAAATCATTAAAGAAAGATGAAGAGATGAGGGCTATTAATGCAGAACTAAGTCTTTTGGAAGATCCTGAAGGGGAAGGTTATGCCACCCTAGAATCCCGGGATAGAATCCAGGAATTAGAAGCGGCAAGAAGGAAAATTATTCAGGTGAAGGAGGAAAGCTAGCGCTTAAAGAGAAGGTTTATCTGGCTCCAATATGGGGACGAAAATACAAGGTTCTTTCAAAATTATGCCAAAGGAAGGAAAAATTTAAACACAATCTGGGAAATGCCAAAAGAAAATGGGGAAAAGGCATAAACTTTTGAATATTTAGCCTCCCTTGGGGTAGCCCATTTCAAAGAAATTTTCAGAGCCCCAGAAGAAGCCACTATTGCAGAAGTTATAAGAGTAGCACAATTCTTTTCAAGCTTCATTGATGAGGAAGGAAATGACAGTATGATGTCTTCGGTATCAAAAGATGAATTGGAAGCTATCCTTAAATCGATGCAGAAAGAGAAAAGTCCAAGGCCAGACGAATGGACCGTGGAATTCTTCCTCCACTTCTTTGATTCAGTGGGTGACGATCTGGCCACAGTTGTTGAAGAGTCCAGGATCTCAAGTTCGGTCTATCAACCCTTTAATGCCACTTTTCTGACCCTCATCCCCAAGTCTGACCATCCTTCCTCTTTCAATTATTTTTACCCCATTTCTTTGTGTACCTGCTTATATAAGATCATAGCTAAAGTCATTGCCTCCAAACTGAAACCTTTTCTTTCCAAGAATATCTCTGCAGAACAATTTGGCTTCTTGGACAGACGACAAATCCATGAAGCAGTGGGGGTAGCCCAGGAAACTCTTCATAGCCTTAAGAAGAGCCGAAAAAAAGGAACCATTATTAAAATTGACCTCTCCAAGGCTTTTGACAGAATTAGTTGGATGTACCTGAGGCTTCTCCTGGTGCACCTTGGTTTCAGATATGACTTTGTAAGATGGATTATGGGGTGTGTCACTTCCACTTCGATCGTTGTTCTAATTAACGGTGCAGCTTCTGATTTTTTCAATCCTCAAAGAGGTCTGTGTCAAGGGTGCCCACTCTCTCCTCTGTTGTTCCTCCTGGCTGCTGAGGGAATTAGTTTAATGATCAAAGAGGCAAAGAGACAAGGGGAGCTGAAAGGGATTAAAGTCGCACTCAATCTTTGCGTGACTCACCTTCTCTTTGTAGACGACATTCTCCTTTTTTGTGACGGGAGCTTGGAAGATTGTCGATGTCTAAAAAGGATATTAGACCTCTTTCTAAAAGCCACAGGTTTGTGCATAAATGAACAAAAATCATCCATAACAACTGCAGGACTCTCAAATGTGGAAGTGGAGAGAGAAAAATAAGTTCTCCCTTTTGAAGCCAAATCTTTACAGGACCTATTTAAGTATCTCGATTTTTTTCTCAAGCCTGATAATTATAGGATACAGGATTGGTCCTGGCTTCTTGCAAAAATTGAGAATAGGATGAAGCATTGGAGCTTTAAATGGCTCTCAAGGGCAGAATGGTTAGTTCTAATCAAATCAGTGGTGCTGGCAATTCCGGTTTATTGGGCTAGCCTCATCTGGGTGCCGAAAAATATTCTGCTGAAGATCAACAAAATCTGTAGCAGGTTTTTATGGGCTGGCTCAAAGAAGGATCATGTAACCCCGTGGGTTGCATGGGAAAAAATAGTCAGACCAAAATGTTGGGGTGGATGGGGAATAAAGGACTTGCACCCTTTCTCAAGATCCTTAGCTGCCAAATTAGCTTGGAGACTGATCTCCTTGGAAAACCTTTGGACCTCAGTAACAAGGAGAAAGTATATAGATCCAATGCCGACTCTGGTTTGGATTATATTGCCTCAAAAATCGTCAAAAAACTCCTCGGTGGTGTGGAATGCTTTGGCGGCAGCTGTCCAAATAATAGAACAAGGGCTGGCATGGAATGTTGGAGATGGCAGATCGGTCAGGCTGGGCAGAGATCCATGGGTGGGTTGTTCGGATTCTTTTGCCATGTCAAGAGATCTGATTTAGCACCTTAATAACAGAGGGCTACTTTTTCGTAACCAAATTGCTGACATTGGAAACTCCTCGATCTGGCGACAAGAGTGGCTCTCAGGGGAGGCTCTCTTACTGGAAGGAAAATGGCACGAGGAATGGGGGAACTATCGAGCAGCCCTGTTGAACTCCCATATTCACATTTCTAACAAGCCAGATGAACTGAGATGGGTGCATTCTCAGACAGGTGTCTATTCTCCAGAGATGGGATATGACTGGCTTATGGCACAAAAAGGGTGGGAGGAGCCAAGCTGGTGGGAAAAACCTTTGTGGAAACTCAAAGGTCCAGCAAAATCTCATTTGTTCTTTTGGTGTATTCTTCAAAAGAAAGTTCTCACATAGGAATTCCTTCAGAAAAGAGGGAATATTGGTCTTGGGTGGTGCTCCTTGTGCAAAGAGAGTGATGAATCTGTCCATCATGTTTTTCTCTCCCGCCCCTTCACGAAAATTCTTTGGAATGAAATGTTGAGAATGACTAAAATCCCCCAAAGGTGGGAAGGTGAGGAGCTTTCCGAAGCCTGGAACAGATGGTGGCAGAAGGCTCCAAATGATAAAGTTAGAGCAATGCCCCTGCTGGTTGCCTGGGGCACTTGGCTTGCCAGAAATCACTTGATCTTTAAAGACACTCCTTTCCCTATTGCCAGTTTAGCAGCAGAAGGGGTGGCCATATATGAGAATATCCCAACTCCATCTATCTCTCAGCACACCAGACCAGTTCAAACAGAAGAGGTTAAGGGCTCCATACCCTGGGCTTATTTTGATGGGGCCTCAGATCAAAACAGGAGGTGTGGAGCTGGCCTGGTTATATTCTTTCCCTCGGGGAAACTCTTAAAAGCTTCTATTGGCCTTGGCACCGGAACAAACAAATTTGTAGAGTTAAAAGCCTTACACCTTCTTCTTTGCTGGCTATCCCTATGTAATGAGCGTGAGGCACAAATTTTTGGTGATTCTTTGAATATAGTAAAGTGGACCAATGGAACGCAACAATGCATAAACTATATATTAATTCCTTTGCTTAATGAGATCCTTCGTCTTAAAAGGTTTTTTTTTCTGAGCTCACTATATGTCATATTTTCACGGAGCGGAACACTGAAGCAGACCGCCTTTCTAAAGAAGGCACTGAACAGGTTCTGGACGCATGGACAGTAGAAGAGGTGGTTGATGGGGTGGAAAGGCCACTTGCACCTCTTGTTTTTGCTTAAATCTTGAGCTGTATACAGCTCCTCGTTACTATTTCTGTTGTTATGTATTTTTGTATATTCAACAATGTGCAAAACAATTATGATCATGAAAAACATTATGACAGGACTCAACGATGTTTTCCTTCTCAAAGGAGGCCTGAGTCCATGTCCATTTTTGAACCTCTTATATTTTTGTAAAATTCCAGGACAATGTCTACTAACTGGCACATTTTGCTACTATTGTTTTCTTCAAACCTCTGTTTCGGTTGTTTTCCTAATAGGAAGCCAGGAGGTTGGAAAACGACAGAAACTTGTTTATACCTTGAGGCCATGTTTGCTTGGACTGTTTTGGGGGATCACTTGGAAGTTCCTACAAACAGTTGTTTTTGGTTTCTCTGTCTGCAAAGAGAGAAACGGAAATGCTTCGCATATGTTATGTAACCTTTCTATTTTAATAGACGGTTCGATTTTTTTTCTGTGGAAAAAAAAAAAAAACACATGCATCCTGAAATATGATGCTTTATTGCTCTAATCCAATCTGCTGACTTGAAATTGGTATAATAACCCTTAGGTTCAGAATAGTAAAACTATAGAAATGTTCAACAATTTATCCACACTCAATACTTCTAAACGAGAAGTATTTATACAAAAACTCTTTACAAAATATCCTAAAACAAACTTAGGAATTATTCATGGAAAAGAAATATCTTCATGCAAGAAGATAGTGACAGCTTTCTAACTAATGCTAGCTGTCCCTTTTTTATTATTGAAATAACTTGTTTGATGTCTTCCTTTTGTTACTGCTTTCTCTCTTTGCTGTTCAATGAAGCTACAGCTAGATAGTGAAGTGTCTTTTACGTTGGCAGGTTCATCTTGTTGAGTCTCAAAAGTGTTTTCCATATTCATACATATTTCATTATGCCTATGTCTTATCTAACTATTATTTCATAGCCATTCCACCTAGAAACCTACATCAAGTAAAATCATTTTCTATGTTATATGGGTTAGGACTTTTGTCTTTCAGAATGATATTTTATATTTAAAGGTAATTATGGATTAGAAACTAGAAAATTAACATAGTTTCATATCTATATATGTGTTATGAGTTTTGTGACATGTGTAGGTCAAAAGGAAGCTTCTAAAAGACCTTATGTGGCCTCCCATAACCAAATTCGAATTTGAGTGGAGAAGATCATGGGATCATGAGGACATGTGTCTCATTTCCTTTTTGTATTGAAACTCTAAGAAGATATGTGTCTCATTTCTTATTTGTGTTGAAACTTTAAAAAGACATGTCTTACATTTGCTGATTGTACCTCCAGATGTGAGGAGAGACTATTGACTCCATACCTGATAACTTCATATTTTGTATAAATAGGAGAAGCTCCTATCATGGGTAGTGAAAATAGAATAAGAGAAAGAATATGTTTGTAACACATTTGAATGGGATGTAGATTTGTGAGTTTTTTTTCACAAAGTAGTTTTGATAAATGTTTTTATTTATGTAAATTTGTTGGTTTCTAATACTTATCAAATATAGTGTAGGCCTCATATTCAAGGAGGTTTGGTTGTTTAGATAAGTCACGAATTCTATTTTTGCTGATTTTATTTGCATTCTTTTGATAGAACTGTAGCTTCAACCCATGTTTTGTACATTTGCTTGGGATAAGATCCTCATGATATTGCAGTTAGTCTCTTTCTCAAGCTCTTCCAATACATCTCTATTAAATGAATGAGATTCAATTGTGATATTTTGAGTTATTAGCATTTCGTTTTCTGTTATTTAGTTAAAAAGAAGATCCTCATTATACTGCAGTTAGTCTCTTTCAAAATTTTTTCCAATAAATCTCTAATTCACGAATGAGACTAAGTTGTAATATTGTGAGTTATTGATTATTTTGCTTCATAGAAGATCCTTATCACATTATGATTAATCTCTTTCAAAAAGCTCTTCCAATAAACCTCTAACTCATGAATGATATTTAGTTGTAATGTTATGTGATACTATGTTATTTTTATGTAAATACAGACTCTCATTTCTGCATTAGAATTAATCTTTTTCACAAGCTCTTCCAAAAAATATCTAACTAAATGAATCAGATTAAGTTGTCGTGTTTTGAGTTACTTTTCATTTCATGAATGTTCATTTAGAAGCTATAATATCCATGGATTAGGCCTCTGTTTTTTTCATTTTCAAGTTAGGAACATAATTTTCAAATAAACTCTGTTTTCATTTATTCATTGACATTTCCTTTTCTCCCTTTTTGACATAAATCTAACTTCATCTTTTTATCATAGAGTAGCATACTAAAGGTCAAACATAAAAAACCCCAAAACATCAATAAAACACTAAAAACAACGAAGTAAGAAAAAGGGATACTTAGGCACATATAGTGCATCACACTTCATCAGTTTACTAGCCCTGGTTGATAATTTATGTTAGCAATTTATGACACTAAATTGATAATAAGTTTTTCCAACAAATTTAATTAGTTAAAGTATTTCTATGAAGTCACTATTTAGAAGTCAGACATTCATATTATAATCTTTGTTTTCATCATTTTCTAGTTAAGAACAAAAATTGCAAATAAACTCGCTTTTATCATCGAGTTAATTTCATTTTCTTTACAAATTTAACTTCATCTCTTTAGCATAGAGGCATATTAAAGATTCAAACATAAAAACCCCAAAACATCAATAAAACACTAAAAACAACGAAGTAAGAAAAATGGATACTTAGGCACATATAGTGCATCACACTTCATCAGTTTACTAGCCCTGGTTGATAATTTATGTTAGCAATTTAGGACAGTCCTAAATTGCTAACATAAATTATCAACCAGGGCTAGTAAACTGATGAACTGTGATGCACTATATGTGACTAAGTATCCATTTTTCTTACTTCGTTGTTTTTAGTGTTTTATTGATGTTTTGGGGTTTTTATGTTTGAATCTTAGTATGCTCTATGCTAAAAAGATGAAGTTAGATTTATGTCAAAAGGGAGAAAATGAAATGTTAATAAATGAATTAAAACAGAGTTTATTTGCAAGTTCTGTTCCTAACTAGAAAATGATGAAAACAAAAAGTTATAATCCATAGATATTACAGCTTCTAAATGAACATTCATGAAATGAAAAGTAACTCAAAACACTACAACTTAATCTGATTCATTTAGTTAGAGATTTGTTGGAAGAGCCTGTGAAAAAAGATTAATTCTAATGCAATGAGGATCTCTTAAAACATAAACGAAATGCTGAAACAAATTATAACATTACAACTAAATCCCATTCATGAGTTAGAGGTTTATTGGAAGAGCTTTTTGAAAGAGATTAATCATAATGTGATAATGATCTTCTATGAATCAAAACAATCAATAACTCACAATATTACAACTTAGTCTCATTCGTGAATTAGAGATTTATTGGAAAAGATTTTGAAAGAGACTTAACTGCAGTATAATGAGGATCTTCTTTTTAACTAAGTAACAGAAAATGAAATGCTAATAGCTCAAAATATCACAATTGAATCACATTCATTTAATAGAGATGTATTGGAAGAGCTTGAGAAAGAGAATAACTGCAATATCATGAGGATCCTTTATCTAAGCAAATGACATAAAACATAATGCTAAAAGCTATGATTTCAGAAAACAATCTAAGTAAGGAAATATGACAAAACAAAATTGAAAGACTTATCTAGAAAACATGTAAAACCTCCTTGAATAGCAGGGGCCCTCTGTTATCAATTTGGTGAAATTCTTCAGCTCCTTAAAGTTATAATAAAAACAACATCAAAGAACTTCTTTATTGAAAAAAACTCACAAATCTACATCCCATTCCATCTTAAGCTTTGTTACAAAACACTCTCTATTCCTTTCTCTTCTTCTCCTATTTTTCACTACCCATGATAGGAGAAAACTTCTCATATTTATACAAAATATGAGAAGTTATCTCATTAATGGGAGTCCATGAATCTCTCCCTCCATCTCTAGAGTTACAATCAAAATAGGAAATAATAAGACACATGTCTATCTAGAGTTTCAACACAACTAAGAAATGAGAGACATATCCTCTTAGAGTTTCAATACAACAAGGAAATGAGACACATGTCCTCATGATCCCATGATCTTTTCCACTCAAATTCGAATTTGGTTTTGGGAGGCCACATAAAGGTCTTTTATAAGCTTCCTTTTGACCTACACATGTCACAAAACTCATAACACATATATAGATATATGAAACTATGTTAATTTTCTAGTTTCTAATCATAAATTCACTTTAAATACTTAAAATAAATAACTTTGGAAAACAAGGATCTTAACCCATATATTTATGAAAATGGTTACTTGATGTAGGGTTTTAGGTCAGATGGCTATGGAGTAAGAGCTGAATGATTATGACATAATGGAAATATGTATGAATATAGAAAACACTTTTGAGACTCAACATACCCCCCAACTGAAGTTGTTGCATGTCCTCTTGCAACTATTGCAATGATTCATTTGTCCATGAGTTGATCTTTTATGAGTTTTGACTCATATAGATTCGTTCCAAACTTTGGTTTATAATATTTTCTTTTGGTAAAGTATAATACATTTGATTGCAACAATTTTTTATATGGTTGGTTCTTGTGTAACAACCAATTTTTTTGAGCAATGGTTCTTGTGTAACAATGCTTTATTTTCTTTGTTGCATCAAAGTTCATGAAAACATTTAGAATCAAATACTCCATCAATGAATTGATCATTTGCAAGGCATATAATCTTTGGATCATATGAAAAATGAGTTGGTTGGGAACTTTACCCAATTTATTTGTATAGACAAAGAGTAATGGAAAGTGTATGTAAATAAAAATGAACAACTGACTCTTGCTGGGAAAATAACTGTGGCTTGCTTTGAATTGTTTGGTTGGATTTATAATTCAAAAGGTAGGAAAGGTAATGGTCTTGATGGATATGGACATGGACTTTTTCTTATGTTTCTCATGAAATTGGTCCTTTGAAGACCAATCTGCATCTTTCTATCTCCTTCATAGTTAGGTGGTCAATTTTAGCCCTCAAGCTTTTATTTTATCTCAGATGAAAGAGTTATTAGTATGACTTTGTTTCAAAATATTTATATGACAATTATTTCGAATTATTGTTTTTATTTCATTCAAAAAAAAATCAATAATAAAAAAAAAAATAATAACAATTCTTCTTAATAATGGTTTGCAGGACAATTGGAAGATTATTTAGATGATTTCTAAACATTTGGCATTAATATTGTTGATGTGTATTTTTCTATAAAGTTTTAACTTGCAGAACACAACAAATCTTTGTGATGCCAATTGTTTTACTAAGCACAGTGCATGAAGTCATCCGACAATAGGGAGTTGATTATTTTTCATGGTTATTCTTTAAAAATGGATTGTTATCGATATCATGAATTAAACCGAATATATAACCTTTTGATTTACCTTAATCTGTTTCATTTGACATTTAATTTTTGCGTAAGAATCAGAAAGAAATTAGCTACTTCCTTTTTAACACTTACGTTCTTTATGTCAAGTTTTTTTTGCAGATTTTGGATGATCGAATGATCATTAAAGAAAACTAATTGTGCGTACGATTGGTTTTCAAAGGACCGATTTCATGAAAAACATAAGAACAAGTCCATGTTCATATCCATCAAGACCATTACTTTTCCTCTCTTTTTGAATTGTAAATCCAACCAAGAAATTCAAAGCAAACCACCATTATTTTCCCAGCAACAGTTAGTTGTTCATTTTCCTTCATTCACATACACTTTCCATTACTTTTTTTCTACTCCACAAATAAAAGCAAGAAGTTCACCTACACGCTTATTTCCCATTGTCATTTTCCATTTTTCATTGTCCATTTCCATTTTCCTTTTCCCATCCTTTTCATTTTTCAAATAAACCTTGCTTCAATGCAAATTATTGAATCCATAGTCTTTCAAAAATTATTCTTTCATGCTCGCGTTAGATGATGGAGGATTCCTTAAGGCCTTCCATCTAACAAGTCTTGGCCTATCGACATCAGCACATTATCTAGGTCCAAGACTAGAGTCCTTAATACTACCTTGAGGCTTGTATGCATTAATGACAAGTTCTCTCGCTGACAATCATGGAAATACATTAATGTCTCTTGATCGTCAGATCTTGCAAGTAGCTCGACATCATCCCATCTATTCGCACTTCGCAAGATGTAATTAGGTACCTTGACACTCATTGACATTAATGGTGAGTTTGCCTTGCATTGATTAACGACATTCATTAATGGTCGGTAATCCAATGACTTCTCTTCATGCTCGACATCAACACATTTATTCGCATGACTAGAATTGTACCATCAGATTTTGTAACAACTGAAGACTACATTATTTCAGTAGTTTGCAATAGGAATCAATTTGTATCAGCAGCAATAAAGATCCCAATCTTGCCATCAGCACAAAGAAAACAAAGAGAACAAAGAAGCAGATCAAATTCATTTGTTTACATAGTTCCTGATCCAACAACATCAACAACCACACTCTTCAGTATACATAACTCATCCACATTTAAGGTAAGTGAAGGTATGTGGTTTTCTAATTTTTAGTCATATAACTCATTAGAATGCTAAAATTGTAACTTTGGAAAAATTCCTCACTCTTTTTTTTACATTGTCATATCTTTAGTTGGGGGGGTGGGGGGAAGGACATCATTTCATATCTACATGTCATACACTATCACACATTTTCATTTCATTTCCACCCACATATACTTCCCAACCAACTATTGTTGCAACATGATCCAAAAGATTATATGCCTTGCAAATGATCAATTCATTGATGGAGTATTTGATTCTAAATGTTTTCATGAACTTTGATGCAACAAAGAAAATAAAGCATTGTTACACAAGAACCATTGCTGATAAAAATCGGTTGTCACACAAGAACCAACCATATAAAAAAAAATGTTGCAATCAAATGTATTATACTTTGCCAAAAGAAAATATTATAAAGAAAAGTTTGGAACGAATCTATATGAGTCAAAACTCATAAAAGATCAACTCATGGACAAATGAATCATTGCAATAGTTACATGAGGACATGCAACAACTTCAATTGGGGGGTATGTTGAGTCTCAAAAGTGTTTTCCATATTCATACATATTTCCATTATGTCATAACCATTCAGCTCTTATTCCATAGCCATCTGACCTAAAACCCTACATCAAGTAACCATTTTCATAAATATATGGGTTAAGATCCTTGTTTTCCAAAATTATTTATTTTATGTATTTAAAGTGAATTTATGATTAGAAACTAGAAAATTAACATAGTTTCATATATCTATATATGTGTTATGAGTTTTGTGACATGTGTAGGTCAAAAGGAAGCTTCTAAAAGACCTTTAAGTGGCCTCCCAAAACCAAATTCGAATTTGAGTGGAGAAGATCATGGGATCATGAGTACATGTGTCTCATTTCTTTGTTGTATTGAAACTCTAGAAAGACATGTGTCTTATCATTTCCTATTTTGATTGTAACTCTAGAGATGGAGGGAGAGATTCATGGACTCCCATTAATGAGATAAATTCTCATATTTTGTATAAATAGGAGAAGCTTTCTCCTATCATGGGTAGTGAAAAAATAGGAGAAGAAGATAAAGGAATAGAGAATGTTTTGTAACGAAGCTTAAGATGGAATGGGATGTAGATTTGTGAGTTTTTCAATAAAGAAGTTCTTTGATGCTGTTTTGATTACAACTTTAAGGAGCTGAAGAATTTCACTCAATTGATAGCAGAGGCCCCTGCTATTCAAGGAGGTTTTACATGTTTTCTATATAAGTCATTTTCAATTCTGTTTTGTCATATTTCCTTACTTAGATTGCTTTATGAAATCATAGCTTTTAGCATTATGTTTCATGTCATTTGCTTAGATAAAGGATCCTCATGATATTGCAGTTAGTCTCTCTCAAGCTCTTCCAATACATCTCTATTAAATGAATGGGATTCAATTGTGATATTTTGAGTTATTAGCATTTCATTTTCTGTTATTTAGTTAAAAAGAAGATCTTCATTATATTGCAGTTAAGTCTCTTTCAAAAGCTTTTCCAATAAATCTCTAATACATGAATGAGTCTAAGTTGTAATATTGTGAGTTATTGATTGTTTTGTTTCATAGAAGATCCTTATCACATTATGATTAATCTCTTTCAAAAAGCTCTTCCAATAAACCTCTAACTCATGAATGAGATTTAATTGTAATGTTATAAGTTGTTTCAGCATTTCTTTTATGTTTTAAGAGATCTTCATTGCATTAGAATTAATCTTTTTCACAAACTCTTCCAACAAATCTCTAACTAAATGATCAGATTAAGTTGTAGTGTATTGAGTTACTTTTCATTTCATGAATATTCATTTAGAAGCTGTAATATCCATGTATTAGAACTTTTTGTTTTCATCATTTTCTAGTTAGGAACAGAACTTGCAAATAAACTTTGTTTTAATTCATTTATTAACATCTCATTTTCTCCTTTTTGACATAAATCTAATTTCATCTTTTAGCATAGAGTAGCATACTAAGATTCAAACATAAAAACCCCAAAACATCAATAAAACACTAAAAACAATGAAGTAAGAAAAATGGATACTTAGGCACATATAGTGCATCACACTTCATCAGTTTACTAGCCCTGGTTGATAATTTATGTTAGCAATTTAGGAAGCTTATAAAAGACCTTTATGTGGTCTCCCATAACCAAATTCGAATTTGAGTGGAGAAGATCATGGGATCATGAGGACATGTGTCTCATTTCCTTTTTGTATTGAAACTCTAAGAAGATATGTGTCTAATTTCTTATTTGTGTTGAAACTCTAAAAAGACGTGTCTTATCATTTCCTATTTTGATTATAACTTTAGAGATGGAGGGAGAGATTCATGGACTCCCATTAATGAGATAAATTCTCATATTTTGTATAAATAGGATAAGCTTTCCCCTATCATGGGTAGTGAAAAAAATAGGAGAAGAAGAGAAAGGAATAGAGAGTGTTTTGTAACAAAGTTTAAGATGGAATAGGATGTAGATTTGTGAGTTTTTTTCAATAAAGAAGTTCTTTGATGCTGTTTTGATTACAACTTTAAGAAGCTGAAGAATTTCACCAAATTGATAGCAGAGGGCCCCTGCTATTCAAGGAGGTTTTACATGTTTTCTAGATAAGTAATTTTTAATTCTGTTTTGTCATATTTCCTTACTTGGATTACTTTCTGAAATCATAGCTTTTAGCATTATGTTTCATGTCATTTGCTTAGATAAAAGATCCTCATGATATTGTAGTTAGTCTATTTATCAAGCTCTTCCAATACATCTCTATTAAATGAATAGGATTCAATTGTGATATTTTGAGTTATTAGCATTTCATTTTCTGTTATTTAGTTAAAAAGAAGATCCTCATTATACTGCAGTTAAGTCTCTTTCAAAAGTTTTTCCAACAAATCTCTAATTCACGAATGAGACTAAGTTGTAATATTGTGAGTTATTGATTGTTTTGCTTCATAGAAGATCCTTATCACACTATGATTAATCTCTTTCAAAAAGCTCTTCCAATAAACTTCTAACTCATGAATGAGATTTAGTTGTAATGTTATAAGTTGTTTTAACATTTCTTTTATGTTTTAAGAGATCCTTATTGCATTAGAATTAATCTTTTTCACAATCTCTTCCAACAAATCTCTAACTAAATGAATCAGATTAAGTTGTAGTGTTTTGAGTTACTTTTCATTTCATGAATGTTCATTTAGAAGCTGTAATATCCATGGATTAGAACTTTTTGTTTTCATCATTTTCTAGTTAGGAACAGAACTTGCAAATAAACTCTGTTTTAATTCATTTATTAACATTTCATTTTCTCTCTTTTGACATAAATCTAACTTCATCTTTTTAGCATAGAGTAGCATACTAAGATTCAAACACAAAAACCCCAAAACATCAATAAAATATTAAAAACAACGAAGTAAGAAAAATGGATAATTAGGCACATATAGTGTATCACACTTCATCAGTTTACTAGCTCTGGTTGATAATTTATGTAAGCAATTTAGGACACTAAATTGACTAGACATTTTGGTGCCGTTGTCGGGAAAGTGTAACTAGGTAGCGTTATTTCTTACATCTAAAAATAAAAATAAAAATTAATAATTTCTTGAGTATGCTCTCCTCCTGCACTTTGTGTGATCTAGAGGATCAGAAAAAAAAAAAATGTATGTTAAAAATAATAATAAATTATGTTTTCATCATTTCATTTCATTTTACAATAAACTTTAAAAATGATGAAAAAATTTAATTTCAATAATTGTTTTGTTTATATATATATATATATATATATATATATATCTTTGAATTTTTAAAAATATAACATATAATTTTATTAACAAATCAATTAAAAAAAAAATTAATTAATTAAAAAAAAATGACTCATGGAAATAAGACCCACGCATACGCATGAGGCCAGTCTTTGGCTTGGCTTTACGCATATATGCAGTCCTTCAATCCACACAAAGACCTATACACTGCAATTTAAAAAATAAAAAAGGAACCTTCTCTTTTCCATATTCGTTTTTTCTCAAACAACAGTTATTAGAAATCATTTTTAAAAATTTTCACACAATAAAGGTATATCACATGAAGATACTGTTGATGAAGAGAAGATTGCAAATTGTTGATGAGGAGAAGATTACAAATTGCTGATGAAGAGAAGATTACAAATTCAATTGCAGGGACAGACAATGGAAGTGTATCATATGAAGAAATTGCTGATAAAGAGAAGATTTCAGACTGTTGATGAAGAGAAGATTCCAGATTCCATTGCAATTAATTGGAATGAGGGAGATCGATCTGAACTTCTCTGTGAAATACAATCCATTACACTTCAAAACCTGCAAATAAAAACAAATCAAACCACAAGTAATTGCCAGAAAACGAAATGCGTAATTGTCAAAAACACCCGATTTTAAAACGAATTTTCTGAGCAAACCAAGGCGAATTAGAAAAAATTATAACATGGGTTTTTTCGGGAATGGGGTGAATTAGGTAGTATTGTAAAAAATTTCTGAAATTCGCAGCCATTTGGGAGAAATCCAGGGTTCTTTGGAGCACTAATTTGTAGTGTGCGTGAGAGAAAAATGTTTTTTTTTTTAATGAAAACAGTCACGGTTTTATAAAATTCA